>JAMKQA010014562.1:0-13355 GCA_024699735.1 Posidonia australis
TTTCTTCACATACTGAATTTGCTGCTCCCCCATCATTGCTCTGCGCCCTTTTTGGTGCCTTGCATTGATTCTTGTAGTGCCCTTTCTGATTACAGTTCCAGCAGGTAATGTTCTTCCTGCCCTTGCTTTTTCCTCTGGACTTTGAGTAGTTTCTGCCACCATTTCTCTGTTGACTTCTTCCTCTGCATTCTGCACTTAAGGCTGCTCCTGAAGTGCTTGCTTGTGAGTTTTTCCTTCTCCGAATGCTGGGTGATGCTGAAAATGTGTGGGTAGCTCAACTCTCGAAGAGGAGCGTGAGGGATTTCCCGACTCGTGTCGAGGTGTGCCTGGGCAAGTTTGTCAGACTTATTGATCGAGGCAAACCTGGCAAATGGCGGACCTTTCGGCCAAGGAGGATGCATGGCAAGATGCCGGACTTGCCGACCGAGGGATAGACCGATGATGGATGTCAACCGGATAGTCTGGGGGTATCAGCCTGCTCCTGACAATATGACGGTTGTCAATCGGATAGTTCGGGATATCAGCCCAAGAGAAGGGGCATTAGATAAGACTATCAAACTTGCAAGCTAAAGGACAAGGCATGGTAAGTTGACAGACCTACTGACTTGATAGCTCGGGTTATCAGCCCGATAATGAGTTGACGGATTCATTGCCAGATAGTTAGGGCTATCAGCCCGTTGATTAGTTGGTGGACTCATCGCCGGATAGTTAGGGCTATCAGCCCGATGATGAGTTGACGGACTCATTGCTGGATAGTTAGGGCTATTAGCCCGTTGATGAGTTGACGGACTCATTGCCGGATAGTTAGGGCCATTAGCCCATTGATGAGTTGACGGACTCATTGCTGGATAGTTAGGGCTATTAGCCCGTTGATGAGTTGACGGACTCATTGCCGGATAGTTAGGGCTATCAGCCCGATGATGAGTTGACGGACTCATTACCGGATAGTTAGGGCTATCAACCCGATGATAGGAGCATCAAGATTCATCCATCTGAGGTGAACCTAGGATGAGATCATCTAGACCTCGCCTGGTCTAAGAAGGATAGAAATGATACTTGTTTGCTTTGAACAAGTCCCAGCAGGACAGATAAGATTCCGCCTCACCTGGCACTGAAACCTAGGATGGCTTCGTTTGTCCAGGTTAGGGCAACAAAATGATGTCCCTAACTATTAATTGGGTGGACCCTAGCACCAAGTTGGCAAGCAGAAAGGGTAACAGTTTGAGACAATGGGGCACACGTTACAGCAATGACAATTCCTGATCAATCATAGTATTTTAAACAAGACGGAGACTGCTAAATAAAGCTATCATGCTCACTACTTGAGCGCACAAGGTTATCTGCCTGTGATGAGTTGACGAACCCATCGTCGGATAGTTAGGGTTATCAACCCTATGGGGAAAGAATCGGTCCTTGGATACAAGAAGCCAACAGCTCGAACCACCTCCGGACTTAGAGGAATCAAAGGAAGATGGATGCTGGTCCTAGGATATAAGGAGTCAGCGGCTTCGATCTCCTCCGAACTTAGAGGAGTCACGAGGAAAGGATGGATGGTTGGTCCTAAGATACAAGGAACCAATGACTTGAATCTCCTCTAGATCAGGGGTGTCTCGAGAACGGAAGGATGGTTGGTCTGAGGATGCAAGGAACCAATGACTCGGATCTCCTCTAGATCAGGGGAGTCTCGAGAAAGGATGGATGGTTGGTCCTAGGATACAAGGAACCAATGACTCGGATCTCCTCTGGACTTAAAGGAGACACGAGAAAAGGGATAAATGGTTGGTCCTAGCATACAAGGAACCAACGACTTGGATCTCCTCTTGATTAGGGGAGTCTTAAGAAAGGACAGATGGTTGGTCCTAGGATACAAGGAACTGAAGACTTGGATCTGCTCTGGACTTAAAGGAGACACGAGGAAAGGGATAAATGGTTGGTCCTAGGATACAAGGAACCAACGACTCGAATCTCCTCCAGACTTAAAGGAGACACGAGGAAAGGGATAAATGGTTGGTCCTAGGATACAATGAACCAACGACTCGGATCTCCTCCGGACCTAAAGGAGACACGAGGAAAGGGACAAATGGTTGGTCCTAGGATACATGGAACCAACGACTTAGATCTCCTCCGGACATAAAGGAGACACGAGGAAAGGGATAAATGGTTGGTCCTAGGATACAAGGAACCAACGACTCAGATCTCCTCTGGACTTAAAGGAGACACGAGGAAAGGGATAAATGGTTGGTCCTAAGATACAAGGAACCAACGACTCGGATCTCCTCCGGACTTAATGGAGACGCGAGGAAAGAGATAAATGGTTGGTCCTAGGATACAAGAAACGAACGACTCGGATCTCCTCCGGACTTAAAGGAGACATGAGGAAAGCATAAATGGTTGGTCCTAAGATACAAGGAACCAACGACTCAGATCTCCTCTGGACTTAACGGAGACACGAGGAAAGGGATAAATGCTTGGTCCTAGGATACAAGGAACCAACGACTTGGATCTCCTCCGGACATAAAGGAGACATGAGGAAAGGGATAAACGGTTGGTCCTAGGATACAAGGAACCAACGACTTGGATCTCCTCTGGACTTAAAAGAGACACGAGGAAACGATAAAAGCTATGTGCAACCTGCGTGCTAGCAAGGAATATTCTTGTCTGTAGCTCGCTTGTTTCGCTATGTGACTGCTCTGTCTGTTCACTTGATGACTGATCTGGATATATTGCTGCTTGGGTTCTGCACTGATGCAAGGAGCTTGGCTAGAAGGTTGTCACGAGAGCATCGTTTCTTCCTCAAAGAAGACGGTCTTGTTGGATATTTCTAACATCTTTCCAAGTTCACTGTTGTGTCACCAGCTGACTTCTTGGTAGTCTGACTTTGGCATTGGACTGTTGACTGTGCTCTCTCTTGCTGATTAGAGGAGTACGGATATTTTGACTTTGCTCTGATCTCAGAGGCTCACGGCTATTGTTGTCTTCATTTCCGTGCTCGAGCTATGAAGCAGACAACATGTTCTGGATGAAAAAACTGTCCCAAGAAGGGTCAACCAACAGGACAGCTGACATGCCCCTATATAATGAGGAAGTCTATCACCACAAAGGTAGCTGACATGCCCCTGGCGTACGATATCCTTTGCTAGGTCTTCAACTAAAGAATAACTGACATGCCCCTGGTTTGGGACCTAGCGGGACCTTGCAAAGTGGATGAGTGACAATGCATGCAAGCATGATGGTGTTATGTTGTATCATCCCTCAGAATGAATTTGGAACGCTAATCATGCCTGCTATGAGAAGAGAAGAAGACCTCGGTTCACAAAACACTACTCGGACTTCTAGGCTATTGGTGGCTCTCTGGGATGGATTATTCAGTAGGTTAGGCTCCGTGCCAAACTCTTGGGGACTTAGACCTACTTTTTTTGGCTTTTGACAAATTTCTTTTCTCCCTCTTAGGCTTGTAGGCTCGCTCTAACCCTCGCTTGGGGGTAATGGACATCCGGATTTAAAAGACGGTGCTGGGATCTTATATAAGGGGTGGCTAGTCCCTTGGGATGCTTGGATCTTTGGGATGTTCGCTTCGACTCCTCCCCAAGGTAAGTGGTTGAGATAGAGTTGGCCTACTTACCTCTCTTTGTTAGGGCTAGCTTCTGTCTTCGACTTCTGTCTTCTTATTTCTTTTATGCCCTTGTTTAAATTCTTTATTTTTCTATTTGGCTCACACTCATGCTTGCTCCTAACATTTTATCTCCCTCTGGAGGTGTAAGTCCCTATGGGAGTTTGGACATTTCGCCTAACCACGTTTTGATGGTGGCTCCCTCACTCGCTAAGACGTCTGGGTAGTGACAACTGAAGAGGTGTCGACCCTTCTCAAGCAGGCTAGGTATTCCAATTCTCGTCATCAGGATGTGATGTTGATGCTTTATGCATGGATGGATGTAGTTATGGATGCTTGAATTACTAATGCGTGTGAAAATAAAAAGGCAAATGCTATGGCTTAGATGCACTTGGATCATTGATTATTTTGAGATATGCATGCATGATGGAGTGGTGGATGATGTAAGATGCACAAAAAGATACTTTGCAAGGCAAGGATACGCACCTTCCTCTCATTGGTAGTACTTTTTAAGATAGCATGTGTTGACCGGCTCAGCTAGCTCGACATTGTCCATATCTTCAAGGATTGCCGTGCCTCCCGAGTAGACATGTTTGATAATGTAAAGACCATGCTAGTTAGGTCGGAATTTACTTCGACCATCTAGGAGATGTATGGCCCGCAAAACTAGATCACCAGGTGCGAAGTTCCTAGGTCGGACCTTTTTCTGATATGACCTGGCCATTCTCGCTTGGTAACAGCAAGCATTGTACATAGCCTGTAGTCTACGCTCGTCGATCAGATTCAACTGGATGTATCGGTCCTCGACCCATTCAGCTTCTTCTAGCTCAACCTCCCTCAAGAATCTGAGTGATGGGATCTCCACCTCGACTGGTAGGACCGCCTCCATGCCGTACACCAATGAGTAAGGTGTCGCTCCTATAGAAGTTCAGACCAATGTTCTGTAGGCCCATAGTGCATATGGGAGTTTTTCATGCCAGTCCTTATGTGTCTCGGCGCTCTTCTTTAGGATCTTGATTAAGTTCTTATTGGCTGACTCCATGGCACTGTTCATCTGTGGGCGGTACGGGGAAGATCTATGATGTTTGATCGTGAGGCTCTGCAGATAGTTCTCGAATCTCTAGGCCACGAAGTTCTTGCCATTGTCTGAGATAATGGAGTGTGGCACCCCGTACTAAGCTATGATATTGTTCTTGATGAACTTTTCTGTGGGCACAGCTGTGATGGACTTGTAAGAGGCTACATCTACCCATTTAGTAAAGTAATCTATGGCCACTAGGATATAGCTGTGACCATTGGATGAGGCCAGATGGATGGCACCGATGACGTCTATTCCCCAAGTAGAGAAAGGCCATGGTGAGGACATGTTGTGCAGTTGCTGAGGGGGAGCATGTATGAAGTTCCCATGAATCTGACAGTTGTGGCATTTGCGTACGAAGTGACAGCAATCTACCTCCATGGTTGACCAAAAGTAGCCTTGCAGCATGATCTTCTTGGCTAGCAGTATTCCATTCATGTGGGTGCCACATGTCCTCGCGTGGTCCTCAAGTATCATGGTGTCAGCCTCTTTCTTGTCGACACACCGCAAAAGCATCTGGTTATAAGACCTTCTGTATAGATGTACCCCGCCCAACACATATTTTGACGCTAGACGTGCCAAGGTCTTCTTATCTGTTGGTGATGTGCAGGTGGGGAGATCGCCTGATTCCAGAAAGGTCTTGATGTCGTGATACCAAGGGAGCTCTGCCAGCGAGTCCGCTTCTTCTATGCTCATGCAATGGATGGGTTGCTCTGCTCGAGTGATTGATACATCAACCGTGTGCTCTTCAGGGATTGAGAGCCAAGAGGCAAGAGTTGCTAATGCATCTGCGTAGGAGTTTTTGGCTCTACTCATGAAGGAGAAGTGTACTTCCTCAAACCTCTTGACGAGCTGTAAGAGATATTCATGATATGGCATGAGCTTTGGATCCTTGGTTTTCCATTCGCCACTAATTTGGGATATGACTAACATGCCATTTGCGTGCACCTGTAACTTCCATGCGCCATGCTCTAATGCAATTTGCAGTCCCATGATGCATGCCTCATACTCGGCTTCGTTATTGGTGCACTCGAAATTGAGCTTTCTAGAGTAGGGGGTCATCCGTCCTTGTGGTGTTGACAGTACCACGCCGATTCCTCTACCCCTCTTGTTGATAGCTCCATCGAAGTATAGGTGCGACTGGGACTTATCTTTCGGCTCATTAGAATCTGCTTCTCCCATGGCGAACAGAATATCTTCATCCGGAACCACGTCTATAAAGGTTCATACTCTGACAACAGTGGGTCAACTAGGTGGTCTGCTATTGCCTGTCCCTTCATTGATTTTTGTGTGACAAATGTAATGTCGTACTGAGATAGCATCACTTGTCATTTCACGCATCGCCCTGCTAATGCTGGCTTTTGGAACAAGTACTTCATGGGATCATGCCGGCATAGGAGGAGGACTGGATATGCCATCATGTAGTGCTTGAGCCGTTGACTGGCCCAGACAAGGGATAAACAGATCTTCTCAATGGGACTGTATCTAGCTTCACAATCATTGAACGTCTTGCTTAGGTAGTAGATGGCTCTCTCCCTACGTCCTATTTCATCGTGCTGCCCAAGGACTACGCCCATGGAGTGTTGGGTGGTGGAGAGATATAGCAGTAGAGGTCGCCCTAGTGTGGGTGGAACCAGGATAGGAGGGTTTGTAAGGAGCTGCTTGATTTTATCGAATGCAGCTTGACACTCTTCATTCCATTGGATCTATGCATTCTTTCTTAGTAGCTTGAAGATGGCCTCACAGATGGGAGTAAATTGTGCAATAAACTGGTTGATGTACTGTAATCGGCCTAATAAGCTCCTGACTTCCTTTTCTGATGCAGGGGGAGGCATATCAATGATGGCTCTTGCTTTACTAGGGTCGGCCTCGATTCCCCTTTGAGTGACGATATATCCCAGAAGTTTGCCAAAAGACACCCCGAATATGCATTTGTTGGGGTTAAGACAGAGCTTGTACTTCCTGAGGCAATCAAATAGCTTTCTCAAGTAGACCAGGTGCTCCTTAGGCTTTTTGGATTTGGCAATCATATCATCTACATAGACCTCTATTTCCTAATACATGAGATCGTGGAAAAGTGTCATCATTGCTCTTTGATAAGTTGTGCCTGCATTCTTGAGCCCAAATGGCATCACACGATAGCAGAAAACTCCCCAATGAGTGATAAAAGATGTCTTCTCCATATCTTCCTCTGCCATTTTGATCTGGTTGTACCCCGAGAACCGATCCATGAATGATAGCATTTTATGTCCAACTGTATTGTCCACCAAGACATCTACGTGAGGAAGTGGGAAATCATCTTTGGGACTCGCCTTGTTGAGGTCTCTGTAGTCGATGCACATGTGGACTTTCCCTTTTTTTTTTGGCACCTGGACAACATTAGCTAACCACTCTGGATACAACAGTACCTTTAGGAAGTTGACCTCGTGCTGCTTCATAATTTCTTCTTTAAGTTTCAGAATCCATTGAGTCCACCATCTTCTGAATTTCTGCTTGACGGGTCTCTCGTTTGGTTTCAAGGGTAGTTTGTGTACCACCACTTCGATGTCTAGGCTAACCATGTTGTCATAACTCTAGGCAAAGACATTTGTGTATTCCTTTAGAAATGTTAGGAAATATGCCCTGGCCTGTGGAGATAGCTTAGCACTGATGAGCACCTCCTTGACATTTTCTGTTGTGCCGATGTTCACCCGTTCATTTTCCTCCTCGACATGCATGTTTGGGCCATCTGGATCATTATCGTAGGGCTAGAATTCAGGTGTCTCTCCGTCTTCATCTATGTCATCATCCTCCTCCTCATTGGCGATGAGCTCTGATATGATTTCCTCCTTCAAGGTTGGGTCAATGATGTCAAAGGAGAGGATGTGTTCAGATTTTTGTCCCTAATGATTCTTCATGATGGTCACACTGACTTTGGTGTTCTTGTATTTGCACTGTGTGACCTCTGGTTCTTTGATAATGGACTCTGCTGATTGGCCAGGTTCCTTCGTTTCCTTTACCTTTGATACTATTTTTTGGTTTTTTGGTTTTTCTGGATTTTTTGATTTTTTTTTTTTTGGGTTTTCTGGATGTTTTGATCTTTTTGGGTTTTCTGCAGTACGTACAAAGGGTGCAACTGGTTGGCGGCTATCCTGCTGCTGACTGATTGGAGTGATTCCACCCGGCCTTCCCCTTGAGCTTAACTCTGGGACTTTTTTTTTTGACCCTCACCCTGCTTAAGGTGAGGCTTCTTCTGCAAATACCACCTAGACTGCCTCCCGGCTCCAAAGAGATTGACTCTAATGGTCTAGTGGGCTCTGGTTGTGAATCAGACAGGACCATGATGGGTGAGTGGTCCAACTTTTGGTGGGGGACTACTAGCTCAGATCCTGAGGCCCTCAACTTTTCTTTCTTCAGCCTCTGATGCTCTGCTGTATCCTCAACCAACACTGACAACTGCTCTCGAAACAGAAGCTCCAGGTCGCTGACTTGCTCACTCGCCTGCACTACCCTACGATTGTCTCATCTTCTGCAAGGATGCACTTAGAATCTCTAACAGTACTCTGCTCTACCACTACCTCCTCTAGACTGCGGGCCTCTGCTAATTGAATTTGAGACTGCTGCGAACAGTGTCCTGGACTGACCAACTGCACTGATGGGTCTATCGATGTCCTTGCTTGTAGGACTACCACTGTGGGCTTGCTGCTTGGGGAATGGCTGATATCGTCAGGGCACTTACCGTTGGTTGACACTGTGACTGCGTCGTCCGAAGTCGGCTCCTTTCCATGGTGGCTTGGCTCTGATTGGGATCTAGTATCCCTGCACTGAAAAAGTTGGTGAGGTCTGACAGAATATAAATCTTTTTGTACCTCTGGGTGTGTGAATATCCGTCGTGGTGCGGCTGCCACTCGTATCCCAGGACTTCGAACTCTCGCCTCTCTTCCACCTGGATGGGTTTGGAAACTTCTTGGTCGTGTCGCCCGAGCGGTGTTCCTTTCTTGTATCCCTATTTGCGACATACTTTTTCGATCATCCGGAGGGAATTGCCACGAACAATCAGGTAACTGACACGCTCAAGAGTTGGAATGTAATTGATGGGCTCGAAACGGTTGACCCGGAACACAACATCAGACGGTTTAGGATCGAAGTGAACGGTCTGGAGGGAGACAGCGGAGACCGACTAGACCTTTTCTTTGTCAAGATCTTCCGCCAAGACGACGACTACGTCGTTGCCCCAACGGAACTTAACCATGCGGTGGAGGGTCAAGGGGATCTCCTAATGCTTGTGCAACCAAGGGCGCCCAAGCAGAAGATTGATAGAGGGCTCCAGATCCACAATGTAAAATTCGACGTCGAAGACTACAAGCCCTATGGTGAGAGGAATAACTAGCATCCCTAGTGCGTCGTGATGCGTGTTATCAAAGGCCATCATTCCCTTCGTAGTTGGTATGATATCCTCAGCTTTCAATCCGATTTTATTTGCTATGCACAAAGGGTAGACATTAAGGCCTGCGCCATTATCAGCCAAAGTGAGGGGAATTCGGAAGCTCTGATATTGCGCTGTAATGAATAGGGGCCTGTTATGATTGACTCCTACTAGAGGCAACTCCTCACTAGAAAAGGAAATGACATGTGGCTCTGCAATCATGCCCACCATATTCTTAAGAGTGGACGGTTCTATATTAGGGGAGACGTGAGCAGCCTGAATGACCTTGAGGAAGGCCTCTCGATGTTCTACAAAAGTATAGATGAGATCCCAAATAGAGATGTCAGCCTTGACCTTCTTCAGTTGAGATGTGATGTTGGCAGAGGGATGCTCCTGCCTGGTCGAGGAAGTAGGGACTAAAACTGGGACAGTCCTTGAAGGTTGAGTAGTTGGTAGCGAATGCGAAGACACTGGACGGGCAGGCTAGGCTGCTAAGGCTGGTGGCCTATACACCCTCCTTGACCTGGTGACTTCTGCACACATTTCTGTGGCATAATCATAAGATACATGGTGAGTATCCCTCGTCAGGTGGACGACAAGAGGGGTACGTGCTGCCAGCTCGAGCGGTGCCGACAAAGAACTGACAAAAAGATGGTCTGGTTGGACAAGGAGTTGGATAGAATGTCATTCAAGAGGCTAGACTAGAGGCTGGACCAGGTATTGAACAGGAGACTGAAGTGTAGACTGGACAAGATGACTAGGCATGGGTCGAGCTAATAGGCAAATGGGTGACCTAGAGTGCGCTGTTGGCGGTGCGGCAGGACGCTCCACCCTAGCGATCAACCGTATCATGTGGATGACTGATTCGGAACCGGCATGACTTAAATGATAGAGATGGATAGGGAAAGGCTCATCTACAGTATGAATCAAATCAGAGGGGTCTATTGCAGATGTCATAGACCTAGAGATAGAGAGGAAATGGATTCTTGAGGTCCCAACGCCTGCTAAGTTGCCATGTGCAGGCATGAGCTGGTTGATAATGTTGGTATGAGGCGGTGGTGCTTGTGGCTGTGCAGGTGGTGGTGCAGGTGGGGTGTGTGCCTCTTGAGTGTCGATGACGATGACCTTGCAGTCGAACAAATCCTGAATGGAGTTCCAAAGAGCCATGCAATTGTCTGTCGAGTGACCTATGCAGAGGTGGAAATTGCAGTAGAGACTCGTGTTATACCACCCCGGAAGAGGATTCGGTGGGGGGCGAATCTCTAGGAGCTTCAGGAGTGACACCACATTAGGGTGGATGGCGCTCAATGGCTCAACAAGTGGTGCATATTGTCGTGCAGCATGCAAAGGCCTTCTCTGCCTTGAAGGGGTCCTTGCCGGACCGTTGCCGCAGGATACACTAGCTGGGCGGTGGTAGTGATCTGTGGTGTGTGCGGTGCACTAGATGTAGGTGCATAAACTAACTGACTTGGGTTTGGTTGGTTCACCACATTGACGGGCGGGGCGGTTGACCCTACGTATGCGACGGTAGGCTTAGGAGGATCCCGCCTCTTAGGGTAACTGGTGCCAACACCGTTGCGAGTGCTGCTGCTTGCCTGGTGATCCGAGGATGAGGTTTGTTTGGCAAAAGTGGCGAGCACAGGAAAACTACCACTGCAGAGGGAGCTCTCTACGCGTGCCCCTGCCCAAATCAGAGATGGGAAGGTGGTGACAGGTTGAATGCTCAGTAGAGCCCCAACATCAGGCTGCACTCCTCAGATAATGATTTCAATAGACTCCTCATCGAAGGGCCTACCCTTTACTTGTGATGCAAGGGCACGCCATCGGCCGACATACTCTCCAAATGGCTCATTGGGCTTCTGTTTTGTGGCAACAAGGTCCTCCCTCTTTGAGACTAAGTCGAGGTTAAAGGCATATTGGTCCATGAACGCCTGCGAGAGGTCGTTCCAAGTCTTGATCGAGCCCATGTCAACTGACGTGAACCACTTGAGGGCCGGACCAGTGAGACTCTTTTGGAAGAGGCAGATTAGCAGCCTCTCGTCAGCCTGAAGCTGATCGAGATCTCCACAATATGCCCAAAGATGTGAAATAGGGCAACCCTTACCAATATATTTCTCGAAATCCAGGATTTGGAATTGCGGTGGGAGTGTCGCCTCTGGGAAATAACAAAGGTCCCGGAATCCGTAGGGTTGGTGATCGCCTCCCTGCACTTGTCGAAGTGCTCTCTCCAAGTCACCTACCCTAGCATGGAGGGTATCTGGAGCTACTACCGATAAGGATGATGCAGTAGGGGGAACAACCGCATATGCTGAGTGGGTCACACATAAGTGCTCCTCTGGATCCACCATCATGCCACCTGGTGCTGCGGCATGATGGCCAGTATATCTGTGTAGGAGTGCTGGGTGTGATTGTGGAGGTGAAGGTGTTTGGACCTGATGGTGTGTAGGAGTATGAACAGAAAATTGTGTGGTAGTGGGTGTTGAGTGTGGGAGTAACAGCTGCTGCGGCGGTATGGCTCTAGGCTGCAAGTTCTGAGGATGCTGTACTCTAGCCAACCCGAGGGGTTGACCACCAGATGCTGGAGTTGAATACTGTGCAGGGATGTGGTGTGTCTAAGCCTGTGGTGTCACACCTAATGTGGGTGCAGTGAGGAGTTGGGGTGAGGGCTGAGGTGGTGGTGCCGATGCCTGGAACACTAGAGTAGGCTGACGAGGAGCCTTAGGAATATTAGGGTCTGTAGTGGACTGAATGGCAAAGGCCATGCTCTTGATCTTCTGAGCGAGAGCTAGTAGATATTCTGCCTATGCGACAGGGGACCCCTCGGGGATAGCAAGGGATGGCACAGTCAAAGGTTCAGAAGTCACAGATGGGACAGAAGTAGGTTGCCCTGGATGCAAGGAATCTACAAGGAGTGTTGCCATAGTGGGTAGAGTGCCATGAGAGAAGGAACCCTGAGAAAGTGGGGTTATCAGTGGTACATCTGGATCCCGAGCTGGGGTCATTGAGATGGACTCAATGCTTGGCTCCAGACCGACCGGGGTTAGCGGGTGTCCTACAAGATGGGGGACAGAACCTCCATGGTGCACGAAGGGGATAGAGGGAATGGCTGAAGACACAACAAGGGTAGGAGGGACTGCAAAGGAAGTGCCCTCCGAGCGACAGTGGCAGAAAGAGACTCACTAGTGCGTTGGGCCATAGCCGACCAGGAATGGGTGAGAACCGGGCTACGGTGGCAAACAAGGGGATGAATCCTAGGACAAACTATTGTCAATGTGACGGATAGCTCAGGAAAAGATGATCAGCAATGATGTGTCCCAAACAGGGGAGCCAAGACAAGAACGCTTGAGCAGTGGCTAAAGAACTCACACTCTACTACCTAGAAAAACGAAAACTACCTGGGGTTAGAAACAGCAAGAAAATGTAGTTTGTTATGGTGGCGTGAATGGCATTCATGCACATGGATGCAACTAAGATGCCCTCTCTCACCAGCTAAGTGTTTCCTAGAAGGTCATCTACTCTGGGATCACACATGGGTAAATAGGTCTCTGACTCAGGCTAGAAAGTAAAAGTCCTCGCTCTAAATCCTGGCCAAAGCGCAGGCAGTGAACGAGTGGTGCATTGGTGGCCTCATCTCCTACAGTAGCATGGAGCTGTACCATCTACTAACACCGACACAACCCTGGACAAGGGGGGACAAACTAGCAACACGTCCTACGCCAAAGCTATAGAACGAATCACTAGAATTGCCCTTCGTGGACTATAGGTGGACTTAGGGGAGAAAAATACATGTCCTATATGATCAATCATGCAATATGCTTTAGTGTCTTTTACTTGCATTTTATTAGCCAGGGGGAGAGTTTGATTTGGTCTCTAATTATGCCTTATTAATTGTTCTCTGAGTTTGTGTGTTTTATTTTAACCAAAAGGGGGAAACATGCATGTCTCTACTCTCCTAGGCATGTCAAGTGCAAAAAAAAGAAGAAAACACACAAGCAAGGCAAGCAAGGAAGCAAACAACAAACAAAAGGCATGATCATGGCATGTGCTAGTGTCGTAGCATCATGATTGTTAAAAGGAAAACATCCATCACATCAAAAGGCATGATATATAGCATGTGTGTGAAGTGACATAGCAAATGTGTGAAATAAAGTGCAAAAGGCTCGTTAACTAAACAAACAATCACCAACGAGGCAAACAAACAACATATGAAGCCAAAGCAAGCAAAAAGGACTAACCTGAAAGCTGGAATCTTGTTATCCCCA
>JAMKQA010014563.1:0-12609 GCA_024699735.1 Posidonia australis
GTCTTGAATATTTGTATTTGTATAAGGGCATTTTTGTCATGGATGATTAGCCACTATATAAGGCCATCCAATGCTCTTATTAGGGTTGGCTCTTTTGTGAGACAACAGGAGGATTTTGTGTGGAGGCTTTGCAAGCCCAAGAGACGACATCTTTTTGTTCCTCCTTCCTCCTCTCTTTGTACTCCACCATTTGAAGTTAGTAAGCAGTTAAGGAGAGACACCCGTGGACGTACCCACATTTGGGGAACCACGTAAAACCTTGTTGTTATGTGGATTACAATTTTGTTCTCTATTCTTCCCTTCTATACGTGCCAAATCCATTGAATCCGCTGTGCTTGGACCCCTTAGGACATAACATGTACCTAATACTAAACACACTGTTGTCATGTATACATGACACGACCTTCTAAATACACATTTAGCATTATCGTGTCGTTTTAATATGATAATGATCTGATTGATACGAGTACACGTTTATTACACGTTTACACATTTATAGTGACGTTTTAACATTTACATGTTTTGTACATGTAGAAAAATTATAGATAAATCATGAAACCAATCATTCAATAATATATCTCAAGTTCCATTATTTCATAGTTGATAATTTCATTATTTCTTGAAATATGTTAACATCACAAGTTTACAATACATTAAAAACATCTACTATTTAAAATAATGAAAGTTATAATCCATAATTAGTATACAATCATTATAATTAGTATAATAAGGTTAAATAATTCTAAGTCAATAACCATAATTAGTAATTTAATAAAATGATGTTAAATAATTACTAGTATAATCAAGTTAAATATATTAAATAATGATAAATAATTACTAATATAATAATGTGTACTTAATGTATACTAATTAGGTAACGTGTACTTATTAGTTTTTTTCCCTTAGACACAAAAACGACTCGTTTAATAATTGTGACATTCACATAGATACGATAAATACACGAAACATGAAAAGGATAGACTCAAATACAGTTATATTGTGTTGTAGTCGTGTCGTATTATCATGTCGTGTTAAAAATTGACAGGTCTAATTACATGTAAAGTGTCTGATTTTATGACCGACACTGCTAACCTCTAGTTTACACTATGGAGACTTGCAGAGTCTTATATATAGTTGAGCCAATCACACAACCTTGTACAACATTTATCATAAAAGACGTCATGTAAATCAGTTAATTGCATGTAAAAAGACCTTTTGTAAGAAGAGAAGAAACATAAATAATATGATGAAGAACTGGCAGAGGGGTGTCTTAGCCTAGAGTGTCGAGTAGAGACAGAAACATGTTCACCAAGCAAGGTGGATGGAAGAGATGTAGAAGAACTTGGAACGTGGTAAAGCCCATTCGTGTTAGGGCCATGGAGCTTGACTCTCTGTGTAAACTTGTCCTTTATTTGAAAACCATCAGCATCCAAAATAAATGGTTATCTTTAGCAAAACATTGAATGGAAAGAAGATTTTTAGAAAGAAATGGAACATGGAAGACATTTTGAAGAAAAAGAGGACCACATGGATCGTAGAGAGAGTAAGTGGCCAACATGAGAGATAGAGAAGAGGGAACCATCAACAAGAATGGCTTCATTACCTGTATGTGGTTGATAATGAGTCATGTTGAAGGTGGTGGGTGTCATACATTGTGATGCATCGGAGTCTATATACCGTTGTTACTCACTTCGATCCTAAATGGAGGTAGTGGCCAAAGAGTTGACGACGGAGCTGGCGGAGTAAGTGAAGTTTCTACGATCCATGCAATAGTAAGTAGTGTGTCCAAACTTGTTGCATATCTGGCAGGCAACGGTGTTGTTGAGGAAAGTAGGAGTGAGCAACAATGGAGACTTGGTGTTCACTATGGGATATTGGAAGGATGCAATAGTGGCGAGGAAGTAAGAGCCTTGAACAACAAAAGGAATATGCCTGGAGTTCCATCCATGACCATGACCTCAGAATCGTCCATGGCCATGTCCATGAGCTAGTGTGAAAGTGGATTGGTCGGAGGTGGTCGTGAGGGCAATGCTATTGGTTGAGACGGAAGACATCTGTTTCACTAGATATTTCTCCTGTAAAAGGGGATCATAGAAGTCATCAGAAGTGGTGGTTAGAGAGAAAAGCAATGTGGTTATGAACTTCTTGTAGTTAGTGCCTAGGCCATCAACGATAAAGAGGATGAGGTAGGCATCGAAAATAAGACATCCAGCAACAGCAAGAGCATCAGCATGGGATTTTGCCAGAAGAAGATAATCCATCATTGATTGGTCTTGAGTCTTCTTTAGTGACCAGAGCTGCTCACGAATCGACCGAAGGTGAATCCTAGTGATAGGTGAGAGATGTCTTTTCAGGAGAGACTAGGCTTCAACGGCAGACGAGCATGGAAGAAGCATAGTCTGAATGGTGGAAGAAATGATGGCTTTAATCCAACTCAAGACGAGGTAGTCGACTTGGAGCTAAAGGAAATGGTCTAGATTAGTAGAGCCATCGTCGAGCTGTGACGGAGGAGATGAGCTATCTATCAACAACGACGACGTGAAGGAGGTCATGGAGGCTTAACATGTTACGAAACTATGATTGTCAGTTAAGGAAGGTATTTTGTTTCATAGGAGTGTGGAATTGGTGGGATATGTTAAAAGAGGTGGGGAGATTAGAGGTGGTGGACAATGGAAGGAGAAAAGAGGAGTTTGATTGAGGTATTGATGAAATAAAGGAGAACGAAGGTGGAGGTGTAGCCACCGTAAGCAGAATCAGAAGGAGAGCTTAAACTGATACCATGTGAGAGAATATATATAGAGAGAGAGACACTAAAGGAATGCTATAAAGAATGATTCGTACTCATTCACTCCAACTTCAGCGAGTTTATATAGCAAATGTACACAACTGTAAAGATATACACAACAGAATACAATATACGATTCTAGAATAATCTCGGTGATTCCTTTAAATTGGACATGTTGGATTTGTTGAAAAGCAACAAGATTATTCTTAATTTGCAAGAGGAGAAGACTATGGACGGCAAGAAACGTTTCGTCCTTTTCCTTGGATAATGCTTGTCATGTAGAAATAATTTCTTTTTCAACACTTCCACGTATAAATGGTGTGCGTTTGCTCCTCTTGTTCCGCTTCATATCTACTGGTTCAGATTCTTCGTGAAAACTAAATAATGTTATCTCTAACTACTTGGCTGTGGTTGGTTGGATTCCAAATTTGCCGAACTCAATTTTGCCATGTGAAGAGAGCAGCAACACATATTGTTCATGGGACGTACAGCAAAGATTGGATATTCTTTCACATATCCTCTACAGTGTGCCCAATTCTCATCCTGTGGTTTGTGACAGCAACTGATGGAACTTTTATCCTCGCGCATAAACATATCTTCACTGTCTCTTTATCACACAATAATATATCCTCCCAACCATGCATTCGTCCCCACTATATTTCTCCATTAATTATTCTTTTCTTTAACTAGGAATCAGCATACGATTCTCGACCATTCACACGTGTTGAGGATCCTGTCGAAAGCTTGATAATGTAGCCATTCATGGGAATGAATTTTCAGTACTGATCAATCATCAGCAAAAGAATTGTTCAATGTGGATCTGCGTATATATATGATGCATATGAAAATAATATGGACTTGATTATTGTGAACTCTTGTGGTGCACACCATTTTTAGAGCGATTAATTCAACCATACGTTCTTCGTTCAACTAATTAATTATTCTACTTGATCTGTACATTCAATGAAAAAATAAAAGTATAAATCCTTATAATCAATACCAATCAAGAGGTTGTTAACTAACAATATGAAAAAAAAAAAAAAAACAAGGCACATGATACAATAACATATCAAGACACATGGACGTACGTATGTTGGACAAATTTCCAGGCACATATTCTTCATTTAGAATTTAGAAATTATAGTCGGCACACCACCACAAAAAAATGTTTTCTTTGCTTATTCTTCTTCATTTTCCCCTGAACGCTAAACAAGGCATATGCTGTAGAAACATTCAGCATAAAAAAAAAAAAATTTTTTTTTTTAAAAATCATCAACCATGGAAGAAATTCCATCCAAGCATTTTTCATCCTTTATCTCGTTATGGCCGTTGGAATTTGGATATGGACATGCGTGGCTAAGCTTCTCCAACACCTTAATTCTCCTAATTCCCTTCACTCACTCTTCTTCGGCACTCTCCTTCAAAAATATTCTAAGCTATAAAATGCAGCCGAAGTCCGCCATGTTCTACTCGGTTTCATGAGCAACAAGACATGGCCGGGAACGAGTGGATCAACGGCTACCTTGAAGCCATACTCGATGCCGGAGCCAAGAAGTTGGACGGAGGAGTCACGGCCACCACGCCAATGGGCGCCGCCGCCGCCGTGCCGCTCGTCCCCGGACTCCGGTTCAGCCCCACCAAGTACTTTGTCGAGGAGGTCATCAATAGCTTCGATGAGGCTGATCTCTACAAGACTTGGGTCAAGGTACGTAATCAATCAGAGTCTGTTATGTGATCACCTACGTAGAGTCTTTAATTGCCATCACCATGGAATTTCTTGATGTACCTGTAAAGGTTGTAGCGACGAGGAACACAAGGGAACGCAACAATCGGATGGAGAACATGTGCTGGAGGATCTGGAACCTCGTTCGTAAGAAGAAGCAGGTGGTTGATATGTCCTACTGGATCGACTTCAAATAGTGAGACTAAGGTTTTTAATTTGTTGAAAGTGAGCTTAACATGTATTATTAATTATGTGGTGGCAATGATGTGGCAGATACAAGTAGACCATGCCCGTGGACTGGCAAAGAGAAGGATGGAGAGGGAGAAAGGCCGGAACGATGCGGCGGAGGACGTCTCCGAGCTCTCGGAAGGCGAGAGGACCGGTAATGGTGATTCGGTAAAGGGCAAGATGTCTAGGATCAACTCCGATATTCGCATTTGGTCCGACGAAGAGGATCACTCCACACGACTATATATTGTCCTTATAAGGTACATTCAATCTCCCAAGAAGCAAGCTCACGGTTTGCTTATCATAATCTTTGGTAACTACAGCGTTTTTAAATGTAATTTTTGCTTTGTAATCTAAGCTTGCACGGACTGGTGCGAGGGGAGAACATGGAGTTGGGAAGAGATTCGGACACCGGAGGTCAGGTGAGGACTGATGTGTAGTCCGTTAAAAAAGTGAATGGTTTTATATAGAAATGCTCGATTAATATGATAAATCTTGAATACTGTATGTTGTCAATTAGTCTTTGTTTTGATACACAAATTGTAAGATTGTACACGTCCAAGATATATATTACCCTCCACCGACAACAAAGCACGACATATAGATAAAACATACGCACTGGGGTGGGGCATTTCTTTTCTTTTACCAGCTCTATCCTTGCGATGACCAGGTGAAGTATGTGGTGGAGCTTGCAAGGGCATTGGCAGCCACCAGAGGGGTATATCGCGTTGACTTATTGACCCGTCAAATCTCATCTCCCGACGTTGACTGGAGCTACGGTGAGCCCGTCGAGATGCTCACACGTCCGTCCGATCTCGAGTCCACTGGTGATGGATGTGGCGCCTACATCATACGCATCCCTTGCGGCCCACGTGAGAAGTAGGAAGCTTTTGGAAGTCTCTCATGCGTCTCATGTTGATCCTTCTTATATAATCTTAATCACCCTAAGACTACACTTTTATGGTGTTGTGTTGGTTTAGGTACATACCCAAGGAATCGCTATGGCCATACATCCCCGAATTCGTGGATCGAGCGTTGGCCCACATCATCGATGTTGGCCGAGCCCTTGGAGAGCAGACAGAAAGAGGAAATCCAATGTGGCCATACGTGATCCATGGCCACTACGCCGACGCAGGCGACGTGGCTGCTCGACTCTCCGGGGCGCTCAACGTGCCGATGGTACTCACCGGCCACTCGCTGGGCCGGAACAAGTTCGAGCAACTACTCAAGCAAGGGAGGCTGAGCCGGCAAGACATCAACTCGACGTACAAGATCATGAGGAGGATCGAGGGTGAGGAGCTTGGGCTCGACGCCGCGGAGATGGTCGTGACGAGCACGAGGCAAGAGATCGAGGAGCAGTGGGGGCTCTACGACGGCTTCGACCTGAAGTTAGAGCGGAAGCTGAGGGTCAGGAGGAGAAGAGGTGTCAGTTGCCTCGGTCGTCACATGCCTCGGATGGTGGTATGTTTTGAACTTCTTTTATCACATCGTCGTATCAATGTCTGCATGCGCATTAATTAATTCCAAGAAGACTTGATGATAACTTCAACCTACACAAATTCTCAGGGTATACGTTATACCACCATATTGTAAAGTTTTTTTTTTCTTCCTGAGACTTGGTTTGAATCAGGTGATACCACCTGGGATGGACTTTAGCTATGTAAATCAAGAAGATTCATTGGACAATGATGTGGACCTCAAAGCATTGATAGGTCCAGATAGAACCACGAAAGCAAGGAAAAAACTACCACGCATATGGTCTGAGGTTTGTGTTTCCCCTTCAATTTACTAATTAAACTCTCTTGGCTTCCAAGTTTCCACCTTATTGTATGATCATGGAACTCAGGTGATGAGATTTTTCACAAATCCTCACAAGCCTATGATCCTTGCCCTCTCTCGCCCCGATCCGAAGAAGAACGTTACGACATTGATCAAGGCCTTCGGCGAGAGTCAATACCTCCGTGAGCTCGCCAACATGGTTAGTTCTACATATTAATTAATTTTATATATTTAGGTAATTTGATGAATGTTGTCGGTGGTATACAATGTCATTTATTTATTTTTTTTTCTTATTAGTTTTCGGCTGTTTTTTTTTAAAAACTCACTCAAATCATATATTGGCCATTTTTCGTTTTTCAAAACAATAGTGATGCGAGTGCAAACTTTTTTTTTTTTTTCTCTGTAGACGATAGTAAATAGATTAACATTATAATTACTTCAACCAAGTAAAACAAAATACAGTAGTCCTTAATTCTAATGCATGTGCAGACGTTGATACTTGGGAATAGAGATGACCTGGAGGAGATGCCTAGTGGTAGCTCAACAGTGCTGACGACTGTGTTGAGACTAATTGACAAGTATGATCTATATGGTCAAGTGGCTTATCCAAAGCACCACGAGCAGTCTGATGTCCCTGAGATATACCGGCTTGCTGCTAAAACAAAGGTCTGTTACTTGGCTCTATTGCTTTGTTCAATGGCTTAATCTTTGGTTTGTAGCTCACTCTTTGTTTTTTTTTTTCTTCCCCCACTTGTGTAGGGTGTGTTTATTAATCCTGCGTTAGTTGAACCTTTTGGTTTAACCATCATTGAGGTGTGTGTTAGTGCCATCTGAAGAAACACTCGAGTTCATTTGTTGATTTCCTTGTTATTTTGGTAATCAATTTCCCTCATGAATCTTTCCTCAGGCAGCTGCTTATGGGTTGCCAGTGGTTGCTACCAAAAACGGGGGGCCTGTTGACATCCTCAAGGTAATCAACAAGAACTTAACAGATGTAGACGAAAATAAGCAAAAATGAAAACTGAAGACTATGATTTTGTGTAACCTTTTTTTTTTTTTTTGACGACGTTATTGTGTTTAATACTTGATATTTATAATTTCGATGTTCTCAGGCATTGAACAATGGCCTCTTGATTGACCCCCATGACTACAACGCCATATCGGAAGCTCTCTTGAAGCTCGTCGCTGAGAAAAACCGTTGGCAAGATTGCCGGAAAAATGGTCTCAAGAACATCCATCGCTTCTCGTGGCCGGAACATTGTCGGAATTACCTCTCCCACATCGAACACTGCCGGAGTCGCCATCCCACAGCCCGTCTCCTCGATGTCACCCCTCCTGCCCCTGAGGAGCCCCTGAGTGACTCCCTCAAGGAAGTTGAGGACCTCTCCATCCGCTTCTCCATGGACACCACGGTCACCGCCGGCGACGGCAGACCTCAAGCCGGCGACGTTGCCGCCACCATCCTCGACGCCTTCCGTCGACAGCGCAACCGTTCGGGACACTCAACCAACGGCGTCAAACCCGCCTCCAGCTACTCCCCCGGGCGAAGGCAGCAGCTTCTGGTCATCGCCGCCGATTGCTACGACTCCGAAGGCCAACTCGCCGACGAGGACCTGAAGGCGGTGATCAAGCAAGCGATGGCAGTGTCCTCTTCCAGCGCCGGAGCGACAGGGCTGGTATTGGCAACGGGGTCGACGGTGGCGGAGGCGGTGGAGGCGTTGAAGCTTTGCGGGGTGGCGGCCGTGGGCGACTTCGACGGGCTGATTTGCAACGGCGGTGGAGAGATCTTCTTCCCGTGGAAGGACATGGCGGCTGATGAGGACTACGCCGCGCATGTGGCGTACCGGTGGCCAGCGGAGCACGTCAAATCGTCGGTGCCGAGGTTGGCCAAGTTTGAGGAGGCGGAGGAGGAAGGGCTGGTGGTGGACGAGGGTGCATGTGGACTCAACTCCTACGCCTACTCTTTGAGACCGGGGGCTAAGGTATGATTCTTGAGTTCATAATTACCATTTGATCCTCGATGGCGTACATGCAACGTAAACAAATCCCAAGGGTTTCTCAAAGAATCTCGTCACGGGTAGGGAAGTTTCTGGATTTTCGCAAGGAGTTTTTCGTAACTTCATTCGATCGATTTTCGTGATTAGGCGCGGAGGATCAACGACTTGCGGCAGAAGTTGCGGATGCGTGGCTTCAGATGTAATTTGGTCTACACTCGTGCTGGCACTCGTCTGACCGTAGTGCCCTTGTTTGCTTCCCGTGCACATGCGTTGAGGTTGGTCCCATGAAATTTTCTTGGAAGCAAAGCTTTGTTATCTCATGAATTTGAAATCTTCAAGTAAGTTATTGGAAACAAAAGCAATATACCTTGGCATTTCGATGACAAGATTTGCTTCTTTAATTTTTGCCAAGGCACCTACTACAGGCTACAGTCTTGTTCTTTTATAGTTGAGTCACGGGAAACAAAAGGAGGCCTTAAATACTGGCCAATTCTCTCACTTCAAGTGTTTATGGTGGGTCCCACAGGTGGTGGAGCCTACTATAAACACTTGGGATGGAAGGGTCGACCCCAGTCGAAAAGCAATATTGCTTAGTAGCTTGTTAACAAGATTGTCTTCTTTCATGGTTGCCAAGGTGTCTAGAGCTTAGAAAGTGATCTATCTATCTAACTATCTATCAAATCAAGCCCATTTTAAGGTGAATTCCAATGACTTTACTACCACTGCTTGCTGGAATACGTACGTTCCTTGTCATGTTGCAGGTATCTTTGGATCAGATGGGGCATAGAGCTATCAAACATGGTGGTGTTTGTGGGGGAGAAAGGAGACACAGACCATGAGGAGCTCCTCCTCGGCCTCCACAAGGCTGTGGTCCTCAAAGGGACAGTGAGCTTTGGAAGTGAAGGACTTCTACGTGGGGAGGACAGCTACAAACGGGAGGACGTGGTGGACAAGAGCAGTCCCAACGTGGCATTTGTAGAGGAGGGTTTTGGTGATGCTGAAATCTCAAGTGCCCTCCATGGCCTTGGCCTCAAATGTTAGCTATGGTGCTAACCACGTTTACGTGATTATTTAACCAGAATATAGTCCTCTACTCCTCGACCATGGGATTGGAGGATTGTACGTAGATACATCATACATACTCTTGCATGGAAAAGTGTAAATGTTATGTAGTTGGTATTTGAATCCCTTATCCACGTTATTGTAAATTTGATAGCGTTTGTATTTATTTGTATTGACCTAGGTCCCAAATGATTCATAACTACTTCAAAATCTTAGAACTAGGTCTAAAATTATTAAAGTGAGGTTGATGTTAGGAAACGATCCTCTTTTGCATAAGGAATAAAGTAATTATCTGGTATCAATATATTTCATCATCTCATGGTGTATTTAATCTTTAGTCACGTGTATGGCACTTTGGTTATCATAGTGAACAACAATCACTTTTTAATCACGATTAAGTTCTGTAAATAAATCTTTTAACTACATTACCTTTTTAATTCCTTTTACTATTGTCATATCCTCTATGTAACCATGTCGGCGACAGCCTCGGGACTTGACATTAAAGGCCAAATACGCTAGGATAGGCAAAGTCACGGTAAAAAATAAAATAGCAAATGCAGGAGTCGCCACCTAGTCTATTAAAATAGAAGACGAGGAAAACCATATAAATCGTGCAAATAAGCCAATGAAAAGCAGGTCATAAACCAGAAAATAGATAAAGATCCCTGTTACGCACGAGGAAGGTGTTAGGTACCCTCGTGCACCCGATAAATCGGTCTTTCTATAGGTTTCTCGTTTGCTTATGAAATGTTGGCTTTTCAGCCTTTACTATACGCCCGAGGGCGATATGCCATGTCATGCTAAGTGAGTGGTGTCTTATGCTAAAATAAGGTGCATGAAGTGCAGGGGTGTGTCTTAATGCTCAGAAGTATCGCTCATATATCGGATCAAGTCGCGATGCAAAGATATCCCATAAATAAGATCAAGGATTTAGTATTTTGAGTGACTTTTCATCCTTGCTTTACTACATGCTATGTATGATCTAATCATGCACAAAAGATTAAAAACAGAAAAGGACCTTCCTGGATATACCAAGGAAGAAAGCCAAAGAAAACTGAAAGCAAATCGAAGCTAGAAATCATGCTAAAAATCATGCGAAAACTGTTGTGTGCTACTGAAAACAGGCTGATGCGCCTGTTAGGTGTGCCAGACTGGTGCTCTAGTCTGGTGCGCCATCTATGTGCTCCTGTGTGGGCCAGAAAGATGTGCTAGGGAAAAACAGAAATCCATGCAGTACAAAATCATATATAAATGCGCTCAGAACATTATGCAATGTAAAGTCTTTGTAAAAATGGAAAACATCCTTTAAAAATGAAAGAAAAGCAAGTGTGAGAAGATTTATGGATCTTGTGCTCAAGGGCTAATAGCCTCACACAAGGCCACCTCTTACTCATGCTGAATGAAAACAACAAGGTTCAGCCATGTCCCAGGATCATGGGCTAATGCATAGAATCTCCATAGAGGAGCAAAGTGCAAACAGCCTACCAGATTTAGACTGTGGACTGAACAACCAAAAAGTAAAACAACTGATAAAACTACATCATTTGAGGTTGAAAACATGCGTGCAAAATCATAAAATATCAAAGAATTATTGCCAAAAGGATTAGACTCAAAACTATTCGGGAAAACATGCAGATGAGGATGCAAATGAGGGTGATTTGCTCTCTGACCAGTCTGGTGCACTAGAGTGATGCGCCAGAGTGGTGCTCTGATGTAGTGCGCCGCTCTGGTGCGCCATATAGGTGCTCTAGAATGGTGCTCCTTAGAAAATCTGAATGAGACTGCAGCCTGATTCAGAATTCTGGTTCAGATTTAGAGAGGCGATTCCTTTTAACCCGGATTTATTTATACATATGGCAAGAGATTAAAGAAAACATGATGAAATGCTAACAAGTGAATGTCTTTTATCATTAGTTTTTAATCATGGCAAATCATGGGTTCATGGCTGAAGATACTTGCATGAGATTCTAAAGTATAAGAAATGTGTGTGCGTGAGCTTAGCCATTATATGCATATGATGAACATGAAGAACATATTTACTGCACAATTCCTAATATATACGTGCATGAATCATGGTTCCTTGTGTAAAGAAATAGAAAAAGGAAACAACTCATAGGAATAACAAGGTGCAAATTTTTATCTTAAAGGTTTACATGCAAAGCATCTCACATAGGAAACAAACAATCTTATCATAAGATTCTCATATAAATAACAAGAAATCAGATTATATATGAAGTCCGAGGCATGCTTTATCAATGCAAGAACTAAGATTTGAAAATGAAAGCATGAAGATGCTTATCCAATGTGTTTCTTCTTAGAGAACTCGAGATAATATGATCCTTGTTACTTTGGAAGGGCTGAAGATGCTTTGGAATGCAAGGGAATACTCCAGAAAACGAGAATAGGCTGCTGGAAAGAGTATATGGCTTGCTCAAGATACTCTCTTAGATCAGGATTGCTGAAATCAAGGTTTTCTAACCCCTTCTAATGGTTGCCTATAGGGGTCCTTATATAGGATTTCTCAAGGGTAACTCCTAGAGAACACAAGGAGCCTCGTAAACGAAGAGCCTGGGAAGATTCCATGGCATATTCGTTGGGGGAGGTAACATTCATGGGAGGTGGAAAGTCAGCAGCCAGCAGCCTGAAAAGGGGCTGTGTGCTAGCTTGGTGCGCTAGGCAGGTGCTCTAGGTAGGTGTGCCAGCCTAGTACTCCAGCTAGGTGTGCCACTGTAGTGCTCCTGCTCGATGCTCCAAACAGGTGCTCCACATTGGTGCTCTAACTTGGTGCTCTCCCCTACCTGTTTGGATTTCTAATTGGGTTGCGGGCCTACTATAGGTTTGTGGTCGGTTTAGTTAATGGGATTAGATTTGCCACATCCAAAGCAACATCTAGAAAACTTATCTATGAGTCACCTCATAATCGGGGTGTCTACAGACGCCCTCCCTGAGCGAGGTCGAGGGACGAAAGGAACCAAGACCGATGCTCAGGGTTGACAAGATACCCCCATTTTGAGGTTACAGAAGGATGGTGTTTG
>JAMKQA010014564.1:0-12624 GCA_024699735.1 Posidonia australis
GGTTGTTCTTGCATGACTTTTCGTGCGTATGGTTTTCCTTGTCTTCCATAATAGATTAGGTGGCGACTCCTTTTATTTTGCTTTTTCGACGTGATTTTGCCGTCCGATTTCGCATTCATTTGCGGAATCTCCTCGCCGGCATGGTTACAGCTATATTGGGCATTTTTGTGTTCTTTTTTTCTCAATTGTAGTAGAAGGTATGTGGTTCTAATTAAATGTATATGGGGAAGCCGAAGGTGGACGACTTGGGTTGCCCTTGGAGTCAATGATGTGTTTCAAACAAAATAACTCATAAAAGGTCATAAATCAATCAAATCACTATCATTGAGATTTTATGGCTGAGATTTGTTGTGCATGTTAGTTTCTCTCGATTTTCCTTTGAGCAGAGCATTGGTCTAACATAATTTGACTAGTCAAACAATCAAGTAGTGGACCTAAATGCTCATGAGACCACCTCATGGTTGACATACACAACTAATCTCAGCCACAAACACATCATTGGCTCCATGGGCAACCCAAGTCGTCCACCTTCGGCTTCCCCATATACATTCTATTAGAACCATAGACATTCTACTTTAATTGAGAAAAAATGAACACAAAAATGCCCAGGATAGATGAAGTAAACAATGGATTCAACAAAATGAAATACAAATGTTAATCGAAACCCCTACATTAAGGAGAAATCCCTACATTGGTCATTATTTTAAACTAGTATTCAACAGAATGAATTGCATTGGGGAGAAGTCTCTGTCGTTGAATTGATATCTCAAGAAAAAATGGACCAATGCCGTGTTCATAGAAAAATCGAGAGAAACTAACATACGCAACTGATCTCAGCCATAAAATTTCAGTGACAATCATTTGTTTGATTTATAACCTTTTTTGTGTTATATTCTTTGAAATACATTGTTGACTTCAAGGGCAACCTAAGTCTTCTCCCTCTCCCTCTCGTTCTTTCTTTCTTTCTTCCTTCCCTGATTTCTCTCTCTCTCTCGAGCCTTCTCCCCGTTCTACTCTCTCTCTCTCTCTTTTTGCATGCCTCCAACCTTGCACCACCCCCTCTCCTCTTATAATTACGTGCCTGACATCTTTCTGTAAATTTTGCATGTATTTTACGCAAAAGTCACGAAAGAAAAGTGATATTTCATGGGCACCCCTTTTTATAAAATAAATCACAGGTTGGGGTCACAGGCTGCACTGTAAACATGGGTATTATGTCATCTTCTTTGCCCCACACTTTCACAGGCCACAACATGCCAAGTTTAATCGTGGTCCAATAAACCAAGGAGAAACCACAAGTACAATATAAGGGAATCAAGGATCCTAAGAGGGAGACAACCACAAGTTTACAGTGATTACCCAATAAATATACATACAACTTTAGATAACAAATGCCAATTCACTTGACTAGGCTCTCCTTACAAACATCATGAGTACAACCAAATGGGGACTAATTTCCTAGTGCAAAACTCACATCATTAAGCAAATCTTGGATTGACAAAGTGCGCCTCTACTGTGCGCAAGAAGCTTGCACCAGCAAATTGCACCCGAAAAGTGCGCTAGTGAGTTGCACCTGCCCCTAAAGATCACTGGTGTTAAATGCACGCCTTCATGTGTCTAACATAAGACACACCACACACTTCGTCTAACTCCAATGAAGCCAAAACTTCACCAATTCAGACGTGGAACACTATTGGAGCTACGTTTTATTTCAAACGTAGGGAACTCAACATCCCACAACTCGACATTCCAAGTGAAGTATCTGCTTCAAAGTGCTATTTCCAATCTAGGTCGTTACAAGTTGGAAGAGAATCAAGTGACCAAAGAGAAGAAGAGTAGATGATAAATGTGTTCTTTTTTTCTCAATTGAAGTAGAAGGGATGCAGTTTTATCAAAATGTATATGGAAGACTTAGGTTGCCCTTGGAGTCAATTCTGTGTTTCAAAGAAAATGACACAAAAATGGTTATAAATCAAACAAATAACTGTTACCGAAATTTTATGGCTGAGATCAGTTTCTTTTGTTAGTATCTCTCGATTTTTCTATGAACACGGCATTGGTCCTTTTTTTCTTGAGATACCAATTCAATGACAGAGGCTTCTCCCTAATGCAATTCATCTTGTTGAATCCTAGTATAGATTAATGACTAATGTAGGGATTTCTCCTTAATGTAGGGGTTTCGATTAACATTTGTATTTCACTCTGTTGAATCCAATGTTTACTTCATCTATCTTGGGCATTTTTGTGTTCTTTTTTTCTCAATTGAAGTAGAAGGTATGTGGTTCTAATAGAATGTATATGGAGAAGCCGAAGGTGGACGACTTGGGTTGCCTTGGAGTCAATGATGTGTTTCAAAGAAAATAACTCATAAAAGGTCATAAATCAAATAAATCACTATCATTGAAATTTTTTGGGTGAGATTAGTTGTGTAATGTAGGGGTCATAATTTGACTAGTCAACCAATCAAGTAGTGGACCCAAATGCTCAAGAGACCACCTCATGGTTGCAATAGAACTAACATACACAACTAATCTCAGCCACAAAAATTTCAATGACAGTGATTTGTTTGATTTATGACCTTTTATGAGTTATTTTCTTTGAAACACATCATTGGCTCCAAGGGCAACCCAAGTCGTCCACCTTCGGCTTCCCCATATACATTCTATTAGAACCACATACCTTCTACTTTAATTGAGAAAAAAAGAACACAAAAATGCCCAGGATAGATGAAGTAAACAATGGATTCAACAAAATGAAATACAAATGTTAATCGAAACCCCTACATTAAGGAGAAAGCCCTACATTGGTCGTTAATTTAAACTAGGATTCAACAGAATGAATTGCATTAGGGAGAAGTCTTCGTCATTGATTTGGTATCTCCAGAAAAAATGGACCAATGCCGTGTTCATAGAAAAATCGAGAGAAACTAACATACGCAACTGATCTCAGCCATAAAATTTCAGTGACAATGATTTGTTTGATTTATAACATTTTTTGTGTTATTTTCTTTGAAATACATCGTTGACTTCAAGGGCAACCTAAGTCATCCACCCTCGACTTCCCCGTATACATTCTGATTGAACTGCATACCTTCTACTTCAATTGAGAAAAGAAGAACACGTCTATCATCTACTCTTCTTCTCTTCAATCACTTCATTCTCTTGCAACTAAACAAAAGATAGCATTCCTTCATTTAGTCTCTGGTGGAGTGCCACTTTGCTCGATTTTCGTAGACCTTTTTCTTACTCTAATTTCTTTGGTGGAGTAGGATTATTTGATTTTTTACCATTTTAAGCGAGTTTGATCATAATTCTTGATCCCTCACCCATCTTTGACGAGATTTCGTGCCCCTAAATTCTATAAATAGATTCCCTAGATTATCAGTTTAAGGAGAGGCATTTTCAAAATCCTAAGGAACTATTTAGAAATCCTAGAGGAGAGATCTTGAGAATTCTGAGAGAGAAGAGTGCCATAACCTCTACTCTGTCAATATCCCCATGATGATCTAGATCCATAAGAGATCCAGCCTTGTTAGAGCCAAAGTGAGTCTCTGGAACTTCGTCGGCCTCTACTTCCTCCAACCCCTACTTTGTCTCTTATGGAGAGTATTTGGACAAGAACAGAGTGTAGGTAGTGATATATTTGTACTAGAACGAAAATTAATCTCGACCTTTGAAAATGGGCAAACTTACATATATACCACTCAAAAAATCTCTCGCAACATTAAAAAGGCTTGGATATTTTACTACCATTGTACGTTCATTACATCAAGTTAAGCAGGAAAGTGTTGTAAATAGAAAGAAGAAAGAATAAGATATAACGTTATTGAAGTAGATAACCAACTAGCATGGTGTAGTTGGCCAAGAGGAGTGGAACTTCTACCTCCTTTCCAGGTTCGAATCTCACAGACCATAAGGAGAAAATATATGCATACCGATATAAAAAAAAAACGTGGGGGCCTCCCGGAATATGGAAGTTGGAAGAAATGTATATATACATGAAGAAGTCAACGAAGTCAAACGTTCTTATGAAGAAGTCAACGAAGTCAAACTCCCCTTCTTAATGCAAAACATACGCGGTCCCATCCGAAGGGCCAGGATCTAATCGCGTACGCCTTCGGTTTCTTATGAACTCCATCAACTTTAGACAACAGAAACACAATAAAATTGACACACAAGGAATCCCAAGGTAAATGACGACAACATACACGATCAACGTTCTATCATCTCCAAGATAAACAAAAACCCGAGGAAACAGTAAAACCAGAGCTGGTAACATCAAAACCAGAAATATTATCATAAAATCTGGCATCCACTTCAGGACCAAGCCTATGGGTATGATTGAGATGAATCGGATGAGCTTGCTCAACTGGACCACTCCCGTTTGCATTATGAGAAGTGTAGTCAGAGAGGTACACCAGAGAAAACGGATGATCTTCCTCCACCACCTTCTCTTAGAGTGGAAACGCAAGGGAGCATCTTTCAGCTCTGTAAGGCTCTTGACCCAATACTCCTCAACCGTGATGCCATTTTTGAAGACATACTTGAAGCCTTTCCTGGACCACCATATGCACCTTGAAGTAGGACCAAGGGTGCCGGCAACAACTACCATGAACTGGCTGATGAAAACTGCCATTGTAATCACTTTCTCCCTCGCAGACATACGAGACTCTAAACGGCAACGTGTTTGACGAAGAACTTGGAAGGCTTCCTTGTCACACGTGTTGTAGTAACTGTTGCTATTAACACATTTGAATATGAAGTTTAAATCAGTTCCTGCAACGGTATGATAGAGTTGGAAAACGGACCAGCCAGCTACTCAGCCCACTAGGGCCTGAACCGGGCTGGCCCGAAGGCTGGTCCGGGTCTGTTTCTACAAGTCATGGGCCCGACCAACTACAATATGCCTTTAAGAGATGCACCCTCAATTCTTAATGTCTCTATCCATCGTTATTGCTTACAAAGTTGTAATTATCTATTGATAGTTATAATTACGTATTTATAGTTATAGTTCTCACCATCCATCGTTGTTTATTAAACTTATTTTATCATCATTTTCGAGAACATGATTGCAGTTGAACTGCACTGTTTTCTCTTTTCGTCTTCTGTTTTAATTTCCTTGATCTTAGGCATCCATTTACCACGATAATCTGCCCACCAACAGAATCATGCCTTCTAGGGCTTCTAGGACTAGTATTCTTGTTTTAATACTACCAAATTGCAAACGTTCTGTAACTTCAGAAATATTTTGAAGCAACAAATTTAACGACTCTTCAAGTTTTTCGTTTTAATTACAGTATACAGTTTAACTACTTGTATGGTACTGTAGTATGCAGCTCGTACCAAATTTATACCACATTGTTCAGATTTAACCACAGCAGGGCCAACACTGTATATTCCTTCTTCTGTGAAACAAAACCCAACCCCATGATATTGAAAGCAGGCGTCTTCCACGTTTAAAAAAAAACCTTCATGCGTACGTCAACCTCAAGTTATTTATTCTCCACTTTTAAGAAAAAGTATCTCAATATCTCCATCACCTTCTCACTAAGACATTACGTCGCTTTTGAATTTTAGAATTATTGTCTATAATAATGTCAAGGAGGTCAAATAAAATTTAAAATCAAGATGTGTTAGCCCCACAATAAGTTTAGTTATCCCACAAATGTTTTTATCCACAATTCCAAAATATTAATTAAATTAAATCACTAGATTATTTGTATTAGATTCGGCCACATGGAAGGATAGATTATTGTCAAAAATCTAGATGATAAGTTTTTAAATTCTTTGAAGCTTAAATTGAGAATTCTAACTTAACGTAAGCATCGGATTATAGTTTGCTCTCACTTGAATAAGCAAATTAAATTCATAAGTAATTTGGTCTTGATATTTTGTAGTGCTTAAACTTAGGTGATTGAAAGAAAATTTAAAATCGTATATATCTCATTCTATTTTTTCTCAATGTTAGAAAGACTAAATTTAAATAAAGAATAAATCTTGAATACATCACGTGTTTATCTTCTCCACGTCGAAGTTGGAGAAGGTCAAAGATTGAAGTGAAGAATGTGGGATTATTTTTTAGTTTTTGCCCTCTCATCTATTGCTTGTTCATTTGTCTTATATAATTATTTTTTGCAAATGATAATTAATCTATATTAAATAACACTTTACTATGAAACTACTACCAAGTGAAGAAAAAGATATGAGTCCAAAAAGAATACACCTCGAAATACAAACCACTGAAATAAAGAGTACCAGAAAAGAATCCATGCTAAACAATCCCAGGAAATCCAGATTAAGAACAACATGTCTCAAAAGGTGATTAAGAAGGTATTAATTATTCAAGCAGACCCAGCTTCCATATTGAGAGGATCATAAATTTCATCAGTTGCTGAAAATGAAGGAGGCTGGGCAATTTCAAAGGCAACTTGATTTGCCCTCTCAACATCCCAATCTTGTTGCATAAAAGTTGCAGCCTGGGACAAAGCCTCCTTTGCATGGCCTGCATCCAAATTTTCTACCCAAGAAGAGAATAAGGAGATAATATTAGAAATAATAGAAAACGTTGATTTAAATTCACTCCTAAATATTCTATTATTCCTTTCTCCCGAAATGGACCATAGGATTGTTGGAAGGAAGATAGCCCAACCCTCAACATTTAGTCAGAACTTTGAGAAACTTGAGCAATTGAAAATACAAGATATGGTAGTTTGACTGATATCAAAGGAATTGTTTAAGAAAAATATCCATATAGAACAGGCAAGAGGGCATTGCAAAAAAATATGATCAGAACTCTCCATAATCTTGCCGCAGGAAACACAATTTAAGGGACCATCCCAACCTTTCTTTGCCAAGTTAGTCCGAGAGAGTATTTTATCATGAACTACCAGTTAGATAAAAATTTTAATTTTTAATGGAACCCAACTCTTCCAAATGCTATTGTACAGTGATGACATAGTGCCACCGTCATTTAACTTTAGGTAGCAAGATTTAACAAAGAAAATTTTATCAGACGTTGGTTCCCAGCAAATGTTATCAGGGTCATTAGAGAAAGTTATTCCATCCAAAATGTCTTCAAAAAGGTTAGCCTAGTTTTGAATGGCAACGATATCCTTCTTTAGAATTCCGACATAACAGAACAGTTTAGAGAAATCTGCCCAAAATAGAGTCAACATTTTTTTAACTGAAACCTTCTTATATTTTGAAACAAAGAATAGATCAGGTAAAACATATTTCAAAGACTCTCCACCATACCCTTTATTCTCCCAGAAGATTATTTTTTCTCCATTAGACACCACAAATCTAGGGAAGCAATTGAAGATCAGGAAAACATTCCTGAGTTCATGCCATAATGGAGAGCCCCTACCCCCAGAATTATTCAAAAGTGCCCCCAACCCTAGACTAGAACGATAACGAGACTTAATAAGCTTAGGCCATTTAAGATGGGGATTTTCAATGAATAGTTGCCATAACAGTTTGTACTTTAAGGCTAAATTAAAGTTTCAAAGACTAATGATTTCTCACCCATCTTGTTCCTTAGAGCGACATAAAGTGCTCCATTTAACTAGCTGGTAGCCCTTCTTATAATCCAAGGAGGAGTGCCATAGAAAACGACGCCTGAGCCTGTCAATCTCATTTTCCACCTTAATAGGGAGGTGTAAAACAGAGAGGAAGTAAGTTAGAATTGCATTCAATATCAAATTTACTAGAGTAAGTCTGCCGCTAGTTGAAAGGTATCTAGATTTCTAAGAGGATAGTTTAGCAAAAAGCTTGTCTATCACTGCAACCCAACCAGAAGAATTGGCTTTCCTATAATGAAATGGCAAACCAAGGTATTTAATAGGTAGTAATTTTGACTCACAATCCAAAATACCACAACAACTTCCAATTGATTCATTGGAAATTTCAATTCCGGTAAGAAAAGAGTTATGAAAATTTATCTTAAGACTTGAACTAGCTTGAAAGTAGCGAAGGATCCTTTTGACATTGATCATTTGCTCTTTCGAGGAAGGCAATAAGAAGATAGTGTCATCCGTGTATTGTCTTATATGATTATCTTGATGTATTTATATTATTTTCTATTTGTTTGTATTTACAGCATGGACAGTTAAGGATAACTAGTTAGCCATTATCCTTTCCATTATCTACATTGTTTAAGTGGATATGGTAAGAAAAAATTACTGAACTATTAGATGGATAGGATAAGGGTAAAAAAAATTATCTAATTATTTTAGTGGGCAGGGTATGGATAATCCTTTACCCAATCCACTTTATCTGCTTTATCCAATTAAATTATAACATTTTTTTATGTATATATTATGTTACATGAGCTTTAATGCCTATATTTGCCACTTGATCCATTATCCACATGAGGTTCATATTATATATACATGGTGATTATGACTTGTTAAAAAGAAAATTAGAAAAGAAACCTAAAGCATAAACATTAAAGCCCAAATTCCAACTTTGTCCCACTTTTCAATTGTCCAAGCTTCCAATATATTCTTACTAAGGTTATGTTTAAGAATTAAATTTGTAATTGACTTTAAATGCTTTTTATTAGATATATGAACATCCTAGAATTGTATTTGCTTTATTTAAATATCTTATTGTTATATTAGTTTATAACATTTCTTTAATTACTATTTATATGACGTTTGCATGTGATATCTATTAATTTGAGTTACATGTAATAAGTAAAGTATTTATTATCTGTATTTTGAGAATAAGAAAATTTTTACCCATTTATTATCTATTACTCATTTATTTTTGTGGATAAGAAACGAATATGGGTAATTTTATTCTTAGTGGGTAATAAAATGGTACAGGTAAAGATGTTGATTCATGCATAAATTTATTCTTAGTAGGTCATAAAATGGTAAATACTCTGCAAAAAAGGATACGTCAATAGCTACATCCATATTGATTTAAATTTTAGAGTAAATTATTTGACAGTATCTTGTATTATTACCAATTTTCAATTTACTATCTTAAACTTCAAAACACATCACTTTAGTACTCGAAACAGGACTAGGGTGCTCGTGGAGTGGTTGGCTACGTGGAGTGGGTGATCCTGCATGCAACCAATCCACAGAATGATGGCTATATAAGGGGCACGAGGCCTTCGTCGTAAGCCAAGCCATCTTAATGTCTTCTCCAATAAGCTCCGACTCTCTTCCTTTAGAAGACTTCTCCTTCTTCCTATTTTCCTCCTCCTGCCACTCTCTCTCCTTATTTCCTTCCTCCCCCACCTCTTGGCTTATTGAAGATGAGAGAACAAAGATGGAAATAGAGGGAAGGATGGAGAGTGAAGGAGAGAAAACGGAAGAGCTCATCCAAGGAAATTGAGGTTGGGACAATGCTCATGTGCCAATGGTGAGCCCTAGAGCCCGTAGAGTCGGGCGGAATCACTGGAGAAGGTCATCGATTCTAGAGATGACAGTGACTGTCTACTATCTCTAAGGTGCATGCTTTACATTTTTGCTCAGTTTCCTGCAAATTTGATACAGTTTTGTTCCTTGTGAAATTCTTAACGTAATGAAAGTGATTTCGTAATTTTTGGTAGATTGTGCGATTTTGAATCCCAATAATTTAAAAACGGTTGATACTATTCATCTAAGGTGTTTTTTGACAATTTATCGAGCCATGATGCATGAAATTTGATGATTTCCATTCCATGATGCTGCTTGCATGATTTTCTACAATTTGGTACTTGTTTTGATAAGTTTCACGGAGTATAGGCCAAAAGTGAGTGTAGACACCTCGATTTTGAGGTGGCTCATAGGTAAACTCTCCAGATGTTGCTTTGGATGCGGGAAGCTCAAGCACTTTTGAATCCTACTCAACCTTTTAACTAGCTTGAGATCATTGCATAAACTGACCACAAGCCCATAGCAAGCCCATGACCCAATTGGCAATTCAAATAGCTAGTGAAGAGCACCAATGTGGAGCACTTGACTGGAGCACCAAGCAGGAGCACTATAGTGGCGCACCTAGCTGGAGCACCAAGGTGGCACATCTATCTGGAGCACCAAGGTGGCACATCTATTTGGAGCACCATCCCGGCGCACCAAGTTGACGCACAGCCACTTTTCAGGGTGCTGACTGTTGGTTTTCCATCTCCCGTACTTGTAACCCTCACCAGCGGATATTCCCTACGAATCTACGCCAGGCTCTTCGTTTGCGAGGTTGTCTGCATCCCATGGGAGTTACCCTTGTGGAACTCTATAAAAGGACCTCCATTGGCAACCATTTAGCACACTTGGTTGTTCCTGATCAAGCTATCCACTTACTCCAGCAAGTCTCTCTTGTTTTCTTGAGAATATCCTGGCCTTCTAGAGCATCTCCAGCCCCTCCAAAGCAACAAGGAAGTAGTATCTTGCTTTTTCTAAGAAGGAACACCTTGGGCAAGGTAAGTTCATCTCCCTTCTTTTACTTTTAATCCTAGCTCTTGCACTGAATAAAGCATGTCATGAACTTCATAGATAATCTGATTTTATGCTGCAAACTTGTCTTTCATCTCTGTTTCTTTCACATAGGGAATCATGATTCATGCACTCATATGCTAGGAAATTAGCAGCCAATATCCCTTCTATGTGTTTACCATTTGCATAAGATCTTTGATCTTATTTATGCAATATCCTTGCATCAATGCTTGACCTATTACACGGGTGACATTTCTGAGCATTAGGACACACCCTACAACCCATGCACCCCTGTTTAGTATATGACACCATAGCATTGCATAGCATATCGCCCTCGGGCATACAGAAAAGGCTGAAAAGCCGACATTTCATATAAGTAAATGAGAAACCCATAGAAATACCGATTTTTGGGCGCACGAGGGTGTCTAATACCTTCCTCGTCCATAACAGGGATCCTTGCCCAATTTTCTGGTTCATGATTAACCTTCTTTTCCATTGGCTTTATTACATGATTTGAATGTTTTTAAGCGATTTTCCTCGTCTTTTGTTTTTAATAGACTAGGTGGCGACTCCTGTTTTTTTATCATTATTTTTATTATTTTTGCCGTGACTTTGTCGACTCTCGTGCATTTGACCTTTCGCAGTAATCCCGAGGCTGTCGTCGGCATGGTTACAGTGAGGTTTGCCATTAATGGGTTCACAGCACTGGTTGCTCTGCAACTAAGATTTCAGCCTAAGGCACACCTCCGAGGCGCACCTAAAGTGTTGCCTTGCGTGGTTGCATAGATAACCTTGTAAAATGATGATTTAACATTGTGATTATTCCGGTGATTATGAATGTTTCTAGGAAAGGGATTTTAAAGAAATATAATGATGTTTTGATGCATAGAAAACTTATCATGATACAAACAATTTGAAAGTGATTTATAAGAAATGTGATAGTGTTTTATAAAAGATTTCCATGGTTTTTCTGCTTGGGTAGACCAAGGAATCAACGGATCGTGTTGTCTGGACTAGAAAGTGTGATGACACTCTTGGTTGGTCAGGCGCTTCTCTTAGGTTGAGGTTAGAGATCAAGCGACTGTAAGCAAGTGTTTGTCTTCCCATGGAGGTATGAAACTCCAGAGTTGTTGTTCACGAGGTCAACACTGAGGTCCACGGATCGATGTGCTGACCGGCCTAGAGGTGTGAGACTCCAGTTGCTTCAGGTATTGAGACTCAGGATATTGTCAGTACCTAGTGGTATTATGGCAGCGGGTAAGGGTGGTATGAAACTCTTGAGTAGCTAGACGTAATACCCTCATTGCTATGGGTATCGAGTTGTGGTTGGTGCTTCCAGAACCTAGGGATAAGGGTCAAGCATCGAGTAGAACACTGAGAGGACGTACCCAGTGGTCTGTTCCTTAGAGGAAGAACTCGCCTAGGAGTAGGGTGAGTAGGCTTTCTGGATGTGAGGTTAGCCTTGTAAGGGTTCCTCAGATAGAAGAATGCCAGGATGGACAAACTTCTCCACAAGGTAGTTGTATGTGACAGTGCAGATTCCTGGGTGGTCCTCGTGGTCTGTTTGTGGCCAGAGTGGGTTACTTAACGCCAGGTAACTCGACTCACTGTGTGATTTTGATTCCTATGTGTTGAATATGACTTGAATTAGTTATGTAATTAGGGGCAACTTAGTCATTTGGACCTAGTATATATATACTAGGGTTCCCATTGTTATGACTAACACCTCTTTTGTATCCCCAATTACACATAGTGAAGAACGACCTCCTCTCCCTCTCCATCCGTGGACGTACCCAATTGGGGAACTACGTAAATCTCTGTCTTGTGTGATTGTGTTTGTTGCTTGGATTTGGTTTGGGCAAATATTTTCTCTTCTCCCCACGCACAATAATTGGTATCCAGAGCTTGGTTGAAGGATTTGATTTTTTGGGAGAGAAGAAGTTTGGTTCCTGGTGTGCTGCTCTCGTCTTTCTCAGGAGAAGAACGAGTGAAGCCAAGGAGGTGGAACGGCAGCCGTCTAGCCTGCCCTAGCACCGCCGGCCCCTTGCCTGCCCTAGCGCCGCCACTGCCTGCGCCGTTTGCCAGCCCAGCCCTTGCCGCCGGCCCTAGCGCAGCCGTCGCCTGCGCGTCTGCCACCGTCGGCCCTAGCCTGCTGCCGCCACCCCTACCCTTGCGTTGCCCAGCAGCCTTGCGCGGCCCTA
>JAMKQA010014567.1:0-11919 GCA_024699735.1 Posidonia australis
CAAGGCATGTAGATTCACAAGTGTGTATAATTGAATATTTGACTTTTAATAACTACTTGTCATATTTTCTTAAGTGATTATTAATCTTCAATCACATTTCATTTGTTATCATCAAAACATATTAATAGATTTTTCCAACATTCTATTCATTTCATGATTTTTCCACAATTTTTCATGCATTTACTCAATTTCCATGCAATTAACCCATTGTTAATAAAACATTGGACGGAGGGAGGGAAAGGGGTCGTGTACAAGGCTCAGCCCTCCAGCAACCCACCCAGCACTTCGACGAACCTCCTCACGCCGGCATAACACACGAGCGGCTCACCACCACCTCAGTTGCACATCGTTCCTCTTTCTCTTCTCCTCTCTCGGTCACCTCCTCCTCTCTTTGCACGCCATAGCCTCCCTTTATCCTCTTTCCAACCCACGTCGCGTCGGAGGAGACGACAAGGCACGGGCTAGCATCGTTGGTGGCACGGGTTGGGGAAAGGGAAGGAAGGAGACGGAAAAATGGTGCGGGCTCGTGAGGGGAAAGGGAAAAGAAAGGTGAAAATGAAGGAAAAGAAAGGAAGAAAAGACAGGCACGCAAACTAAGGCGACTGTGCATCCTTAAATCAGACTCCACATTGGTCCCAGATCACAAGCAGGTGCACAGAAAGCCAACCACAAGCTCACACACCCAAAATCAACAGATTATCCATTAAGAAACCATTTAAACAATATCACAATCAATTACATGGTTTACAATTAAAATGGATAACCAGGCCCAGATGTCACATCCTACCCCCTTAAAAGAATTTCGTCCTCGAAATTCAGCTCTAATAAAACAAGTAGGGGTACTGTCTCTAGATGTCCACTTCATGCTCCCAGGTAGCCTCTTTTGTACCATGGTGTTGCCACTAAACTAACACCAATGGAATCACTTTATTCCTAAGGACTTGCTCTTTCCTGTCCAGTATTTGAACTTCATTTTCAACCATAGACAAGTCCTCTGTAGCTCCTCTAGCTGCACTGGCATCACCTGGGACGCATCGGCCAAACACTTCCTCAACATAGACACATGGAAGGTGTTATGTACACCCGCCAACTCTGGAGGCAGATCTAGTCTGTATGCCACCTCACCAACCCTCTTGGCAATTTGGTACAGTCCAATATATCTTAGGCTCAACTTGCCTCTCTTACCAAACCGTGTCACACCTTTGGTTGGTGACACCCTCAAGAAAACGAAGTCTCCTACCTTGAATTGCAAAGGTCTCCACCTCCTATCAACATAGCTCTTCTACTGGCTCTGGGCAGACAACAACTTCTTCCTGATCAGATCCACCTTGCCCTCATACTACTGTACGATCTCGGGCCCAACTAACTGTCTCTCACCCACCTCACTCCAGCAAGTGGATGTCCAGCAGGGTCTGCCATACAATGGCTCGTATAGTGCCAAGCTAATACTAGCGTGGTAACTGTTATTATATGCAAACTTAATCAGAGGTAAATGATCCTCCCAGCTATCACCAAAATCCAAAGCGCAGGCCCTCAGCATGTCCTCTAGTATTTGGATGGTCCTCTTTGTCTGGCCATCCATCTGGGGGTGGAAAGCAATGCTAAAATTCAATACTGTGCCAAAAGCCTCTTGCAGAGCTCCCCAGAATCTCAATGTAAATCTCGTGTCTTTGTCAGACACAATACACACAGGGACACCATGCAATCTCACAATCTCAGCCACATACAACTCTGCTAGTTTTGTCAAAGGAAGTTTCACCCTCATTGGCAAGAAATGTGCTGATTTTGTAAGGCGATCCACTATCACCCACACAGTATCATTCTTTCTTTGGGTTCGTGGCAAACTTGTCACAAAGTCCATCGACACATTTTCCCATTTCCACACTAGCACTTCCAGAGGCTGCAAAGTCCATTAGGCTTCTGGTGCTCTACCTTCACCATCTGGCAGGTTGCACACTTCGCCACATACTCAGCAATCTCTCTCTTCATCCCAGGTCACCAGAAGTTCCTCTTCAGGTCTTTATACATCTTGGTGCTTCCTGGATAAATAGAGTATCTGGAGCGGTGGGCTTCATCCAACAAACTGCTCTTGATTCCCTCTATCTAAGGTACATATAATCTCAAGTCATACCTCAATCCAACATCTACCCCTACTGAAAAATGAGGGGCATTACCAACTTCTAGCTTTCTCCAGATATCTGACACAAAAGAATCATATCGCTGAGTTGTGACAATCACCTCGACCATCCTCAGGCGAACAGACAAATTAGACAGCACTATCTTGGCGGGTCCCTGAGACTGTCTTCGAGGCCTGCACTCCACTAGTCCCTCTAATAATTTCCATTCATGGATCATCAGACTAGTCATAGCATGAGTGCGTCTTCTTAGAGCATCTGCAACCACAGCCTTCCCGGGCTGGTAGGATAAACTGAAATCATAATCCGTAAGATACTCCACCCAGCACCTCTGTCTCAGGTTCAAATCCTTCTGAGTAAAGATGTACTTCAGACTCTTGTGATCTGTGTACACCTCAAACTGTTCGCCATATAAATAATGCCTCTAAATTTTCAAGGCAAACATAACAGCTGCCATCTCTAAATCATGGGTGGGATAATTCTCCTCATGATCTTTCAATTGGTGCGAGGCATACACCACCACCCTACCATACTGCATCAGCACACATCCCAAACCAATCCCACAGGTGTCACTGTAGACTGTAAAACCGCCACTCCTAGAGGGCAAGGTCAAAACTAGGGCCGATACCAGACGAGCCTTCAACTCATTGAAGCTCTCCTCGCAGTGCCAATCCCAGGCAAAGTGCACTTCCTTCCTAGTCAGTCTGGTTAATGGTGCAACAATCTTGGAGAAATCCTGAATGAATCTCCTATAATATCCTGCCAGGCTGAGAAAACTCCTGATCTCAGTCATTGTCTTCGGTCTGGCCCAACTGCTCACAGCTTCCACTTTGGCTAGATCTACCTTGATGCCTTCTCCTGAAATAATATGACCAAGGAAAGACACCTCTTCTAGCCAAAACTCGCACTTGGAGAACTTGACATAAAGCTGATGCTGCCTCAGCTTCTCCAGTATGATCCTCAAGTGCCTCCGGTGGGTCTGAACATCTGGAGAATACACTAGAACATCATCCACAAAAATAACTACAAACTGGTCCAAATAGGGTTGGAACACACTATTCATCAGGTTCATAAAAGCAGCCAGAGCATTCGTCAACCCGAATGGCATAACCAAAAACTCATAATGTCCATAACGGGTGAGAAAGGCTGTCCTCTGCACATCTGGCTCACTAATCCTCAACTGATGGTATTTGGATCTCAAGTCTATCTTGGAAAACACCAAAGCTCCCTGCAACTGGTCGAACAAATTGTTGATCCTAGGCAGTGGATACTTGTTCTTAACAGTGATCTGGTTCAACATTCAGAAATCTATGTAGAGCCGAAGTGAACCATCCTTTTTCTTCACAAACAGAACCGGTGCTCCCCAAGGTGAAACACTGGGATGAATGAACCCTTTATCCATCAATTCTTGCAATTGATTCTAGAGCTCCCTTAACTCAGCAGGTGCCATCCTGTACAGAGCCTTGGAAATAGGACCTGATCCTTACACAAAATCAATCGCAAACTCCACTTCCCTGTGTGGTGGCATTCCAGGCAATTCCTCTAGAAAAACATTGGGATATTCCCTCACCACTGGCAAGTCCTGAATCCTGACCACAGGCGAAGTAGAAACTGTCACACAAGCCAAATAGCCCACACTGCCTCTCGCCAGATGATGATAGGCCTTGAGAGCAGAAATCACTTTCCCGGCCTCACCCGGTCTGGTGCCCTGTAATATACACCAGTCTTAGCCTGGACACTCTGCCAAAACTCTCCTCTAGGCACAATCTATCACAACTGAATGCTGTGCCAGCCAATCCATTCCTAGGATAACATCATAATCCTGCATATCCATCAGGATCAAGCTGGCCTGAAAATTCCTGTCTCCCAGCTGAATATCAACCGGTCTCAAATATCTCCACGCCAGGCTGTGTTCTCCCAATGGAGTGACCACATCTAGGTGGAATCACAACTTGGTTGGCCTAGTCCCGATCTCAGAAGCAAATGACTCGGAGACAAAAGACAATGAACTCCCAGAGTCGAACAAGACTCGGGCCATCCGATCAGCCATAAGGAAAGATCCAATAATCAACACACCATAACCATAATCATAATAAGAATTAGTGTCAATTACACATAGGATCTATTATTACAGGACATGATCTATGAAATACAGCTGTGCTAGTTCTAACCTTCTACCAAATCATCAGATGGACCAGCATCTGGGGCAATAATGGAGAACACTCTCCCCTTGGTAGGCTGATGTGGCGCATCTCTTGCTGGCTTTGGCAGACTGGGACAGTCCTTCTGGTAATGCCCGTACTTCCCACATTTGTAGCAGACCACTCTATTCCACTTCCTATGCCAACATTGCGCCGCTACATGCCCCATCTTGCCACAGACATGGCATGGTCTCATCTGTGGGCCAATGTTAGACCTGGCATGGCTGAAATCCATACTCCTTTCTCTACCAGATGTAGGGCGTTGCTTCCGCTTCTTTCAAGAGCTGTCAGAACTCCTAGAACTTGGCGCACCCATCACTGACGGTCGAGAAACGGAGGGTCGAGAAACAGAAGGTTGAGAGACAAACTTTCTCCCCTTATCCTTCTTGGGATACACCTCCTGAAACAGCCTTCGATCATCCTCATAGTGGCTTGCAAGCTCAACAGCCTCCGCTAATGTCTGACATCTGAAGCCAATAACTCTAGATCTCAGCACAGGGTTCAGTCCCTCCACAAACCTCTTGGCTCTGTTCTTCTCAGAAATTGCAGCCTGAGAGAACTACTCCAGCCGAAGGAAGGACGACTCATACTTAGCCATAGACAGGCTACCCTACTTCAGGTTCCTCAATTCTCTGTCCAGCTTATCCCTCTCATGCTCAGGGAAAAACCTCTCGTAGAATACCTCTCGAAACTTGTCCCAAGAGATTATCAGTAGGTCCGCATTCAAAAATTTGGTGTGGCGCACTATCCTCCACCATTGATCCGCAACACCCTGGAGTTGAAATGCTGCAATCCGGACCCACTTCTTTGTTGGACACTCGATCCCCTCAAGAATCTTCTCCACCTCCAGGAACCAAGCCTCACACTCCTCTGATGTGCCGCGCCCATCAAAAGTCGGCGCGCCAAGCTGGCAGAACTGCTTGATCCACGGGTCTCCCTTGGCGTCATCCTTGCTACTACTGCCAAAGGACTAGGCAAAACCCCGCATTATCTCGCCAAATTCTCGTCTCATCCCCCACCAAGCACTACCCTCTCTAGTCTCGGAGTCAGGTACAAGGGTCTTCCCACGACTGCGGCCTCGGTGAGACATCTTCCTCCAGCACCCCAAAACAAAACAATCCAAAAATTTAGGTGCACGACTCTCTGTTGTGTAGTCCTAGGGGGGCACTAGATCGAACATCACCAAGCTTGTGCACTAGGCGTAACCTTAGCTTAAATACCACTCTGTAACGCCTCGATCCCAAGTGCGCTACTAAATCACAGTATCATAAGCATAATTACACTAATTACAGAAACATTAAATAATTGTAACTAAGACTCACCTATAGGATCACAATGTGCGACTAGAAGCTCCAACTCCTGCACTGGAACTTGGCTGCACGCAGCCTGCACTTGAAAACCAAATAAGCATGCGTGAGTGACATCTAAGTCACCCATTACGCTCCCCAACATACAAACCACGAAATCTCGGCAAAACTGTAAAACTCTTTACTTTTATTTTCCAAAACTTGGTATTGTTTTTGAAAATCCTCTTTTATTTTATTCTTTGGGAATTCAATCCCCAAATCCATGCTTTTTTCAAAAGCTATGTTTCTTTTCTTTTCTCAAAACATTTGGAAACTCATTCCAAAACCACCTTTTCTTTCAAAACCATACCTTCGCATTTTCCTTTTAAAATTTTTGGAATTCATTTTCCAAAACATATCTTTTTCAATACTTGGGATTTCTTCCCCAAAGTCACATTTTCAAATTCTCATTTCTGACCAAATCCAACCTAAAACGTAGTGCCTCACAGGCTCAAAACCAAATCATAAATACAGGCTGGCAATTGGTAAAAACACCATGATCCTTTCATTTCAGGAATTTAGGACTATTTCATAAGTCCAATCCTGACCAAATCACATTTCTTTTTCTTTACTCGTTTCCACTTTCTTTACTGTTGTTACCTTCATCAGGGGTAACCAGGCGCACAAGTAGTTGGTGAGGACATCCTTCCCCTACCATTCTGCACTGCCGTGGTGAAATTCCCCGTGCGGGATGTTACTGCCCTGGCCAACTATCCTCAATGTCATTTTCATATGTGCACGGGATACGTCTCTGTCTGACGCCCCATCGGTGACCCGAACAACTAGGTCCAATGACCCAGGCTCAGCCTACACCGTCGGTGACCCGAACAACTAGGTATAAAGACCTAGGCTCAGCCTATGCTGTCTCAAGCTCGGCAACCACATTATTTTGTATTGCATTTCAAAACTCTTTTTAAGCTTTCTTTTCGAAACCATTTTCCATTTCATTCTTTTCGTTGCAGGAATCTATCTCCTTGCAACACCTGACCCTCCACTAGGGTCCCAACTCAAGCCATGAAAACCATGCTTAAAATCATAAATTGGGTCTCATGCCCAAAACCACACAAAAATCATCCTTTTCATTCATTTATGGGATTAAAACCAAAAATCACGCCCAAATCTATTTATTTGGGTCCCACATTCCTCCATCTCATTACATGGGGAAAACATCAGTAATGTATCCTCAACATACCATTAAAACCATTTACCCTTCATTTAAATCCATATTTAAGCATACCAAGTTCAGGGCCAAGACGGCAGACCGAATCTCCAGTTCGACATACCGAAATTCCTAGTTTCGGTATACCGAACATTTTAGGTATACCGAAACCCCCTGTTTCATTCGATTGGAGGATTTCAGTCTACCGAAACTTGGGATCTGGCTTAATCTGCCATGATTTCGGCATACCGAATAAATTCAACATACTGAATTCCTCGCAGACAGGGCACACCCCAATTTCAAATGGTGAAAAATCACCCAAGTGGGAGTCCCGATCGGACCCTCCAAACACCCATCATAAATCATCAATAAATCATGGGGTGTATACCCTTGAGTCTACTTCAAAACCCCTCAAACCATTCATGATTCCATCCACCACACAGTTCATACGAAAATCATAAGTGGAAGGGGCTCATGAACGGCTATTGTAGCCATCAACCCCAAAATTACATTTCCCCCACAAAAACCAATCCTAACCGCATGATATCTATATGCTCATGCTATATATCACATTCCCATTCAATTCATGATTTTTCCACAATTTTTCATGCATTTACTCAATTTTCATGCAATTAACCCATTGTTAATAATACATTAGACAGAGGCAGGGAAAGGGGTCGCGTACCTGGCTCAACCCTCCGACGACCCTCCTCACACTCCGATGAACCTCCTCATGCCGACAGAACACACGAGCGGCTCACCACCTCCTCGATTGCACATCGTTCTTCTTTCTCTTCTCCTCTCTCAGTCGCCTCCTCCTCTCTTCGCACGCCGCAGCCTCCCTTTATCCTTTTTCCCACCGACATCGCGTCGGAAGAGACGGCGAGGCACGGGCTGGCGTCGTTGGTGGCACGGGTTACGAATAGGTCCTAACCTTTTGCAAAACTCGCAAACAATGCTAAATGAGTTTAAAGCCTCATCAAAATTCCTTTAGAGAGTATTTCACATGCAATTCAGCAAGTATATGAGTTTCAGTGTAATTAAGCCGGTAGCAAGCATAATTATCTTTTTCCTTTTGAAGATGTAAACCCTAGTCTATCTCCTACCTGGGGGGACAATCTAGGGATTATCACTTTTCTTTTCGGATTCTCATTCCGGGCGGATAAGATCCTACTATCCTATCCTTTTTTCCTGGATTTTTGCGGGCACAAAATCTTTTTGCTTGACTTTGACCAGGCAGTCAAAGTCGACCTTTGACAAGGCAGTCAAGGTCATACCCTCTATCAGATTTTCGCAGCCGCAAAATCCTTTTGCTTGACTTTGACCAGGTGGTTAGAGTCGACCTTTGACCGAGCGGTCGAGGTCATATCCTTTTCTTTGATTTTCGTAGGCACGAAATCCTTTTGCTTGACTTTGACCAAGCAGTTAAAGGCAACCTTTGACCGAGCGATCGAGGTCCTATCCTTTTCTTTCCCTAGATTTTCGCGGGTGCGAAATCCTTTTGCTTGATTTTGACCAGGCGATCGAGGTCATCTCCTTTTTCCTAGATTTTCGCGAGCGCGAAATCCTTTTGGCTTGTTTTTGGCTAGGCGGTCAAAGTCGACCTTTGACCAAGCGGTCGAGGTCATCCCCTTTTCTTGGATTTTCGTGGGCATGAAATCCTTTCGCTTGACTTTGGCCGAGCCCGTTTTCTTGGATTTTCTTGGGCATGAAATCCTTTCGCTTGACTTTGACCAAGCGGTCAAAGCCGACCTTTGACCAGGCAGTCGAGGTCATATCCTTTTCTTGGATTTTCGCTGGCATGAAATCCTTTTGCTTGACCTTGACCAAGCGGTCAAAGTCGACCTTTGACTAGGTGGTCGAGGTCATATCCTTTTTCTGGATTTTCGCGTATGTAAAATCCTCTTGCTTGACTTTGACTGGGTGGTCAAAGTCCACCTTTGATTGGGCAGTCGAGGTCGTATCCTTTTCCCTGATCTTCGCGGGCGTGAAATCCTTTTGCTCGGCCAAAGTCCGTGTGGACTGGGCCTCCTTTCTTGCTTGACAAATCATATGTTTTGTCATGCCCTTTTCTTTTGGCTGGTACCCTCAACTACTCGGTTGACAACTGTCAAGTTGTTTGGCGTCTGGGTTGACAAGACTTGGCTGACTTGTCATGTCCCACCTCTTCAAAGTTGATAACCCTAATAATCTGGCTGATGAGTTCGATAACTTATCATGTCCCTGCCAGTGGTTCCCCCCTGTGCGTTGGATTTCTTTAGCTTTTGCGACATCACTTCAGCATTAGCACTACCATTGCACCTACTGTCCACATCTACTCTTATGTGCAATATTAGCATCAGCATTGCATTTACATCCGACATCAACTCTCGCATTGTTATTTTAGCTTATCGTTGCATTGGTATCGCATTTTCAGCACTTGGCTTGGCATTCACATGCATGTAATGTGTACTTTTGCATTTGGCAACAAGTCATGACTTTTGATGTATCCACAGGATAAGTGACCCAATGCCTATAGCAAACATAATCCTCCCGCAGCCTCAAAATAGGGGTATCTTATCAACCATGAGCATCGGTTTCGACTCCCTCCATCCCTTGACCTCGCTTAGGGAGGGGCTTCTATAGACACCCCGATTTATGAGTTAGCTTGTCGATGGATCTAGTGGCAATGAATTCAGATCTTGCTTTCCCAAAAAACCAGAGTCATCCAAGTGCATCCAACATCCTACTTAGCACATTTAATCGGCTTAGATGAATGGCACAGTTCTTTTGTACATTTGGGTAGCACATTAGTAGGGCACATCTTATTAGAGCATTAAATAAGCACACCTACGGAGAGCACATAGCTAGTGCACCTATGTGGCGCACATACCTGGAGCACCTCACTGGCACACCAGTGGTTACAGGAAGCATGCGCATGTCATGTGCAACAGTGGTAGCATAGCAATGTGTAAAAAGAAAACACCCACCATACAAAAGGCATGCATAAAATGTAAGGAAGACAACTTATGTTACAAAAGGGGCGACCAAAGTAAATAATGAGAAATAGGCAAACAAGCAAAAAAGCCAAAGTAAACAAAAAACACAAAACAAAAGGCAGAATATGGTTATCCCCAGTAGAGTTGCCAGTTCCTATAACCATGCCGGCGATAGCCTTGGGTGTGGAGTGAAAGACCAAATGCACGAGGGCCAGCAAAGTCACGGCAAAAGGCGATAAAAACAAGGATAAAATGCGGGAGTCGCTACCTAATCTACTTAAAATGGGAGACAAGGAAAATCATTTAAAACAACAAGACTATGCAAATGTACATTATAACAAGCGAATGGAAAATGTCATCATGAACCAAAAATTGGGTAAGGATCCTTGTTACGCACAGGGATGGTGTTTAGCACTCCCGTGTGCTCGAGAAATCTGCCATTCATGGTTTTTCGTTCAATTGTTGGCAATGTTGGCTTTAAAGCCTGTTTCTGTACACCCAAGGATGATATGCAATGCAATGTTATATGCAGGTTGTGCCTTATGATAAACATGGATAGGGGGATTGTAGGGTGTATCCTAATGCTCTGAAAGGTCACTTAGGCTGTGGTTCGAACATCGGTGCAAAGATATTACATTGATATAGCTATGGATTCACTTACACTGAGTGGCTAACGTCCTTGCTTCGCTACATGCAAAACCTAGGCTATCTTATATAGATGAGTATGAAATCGTGCATGCGTTATCCTGATATATCCAGGAAAACACACATAGAAAGTCAGAGTCAACACGAATCAGGAACCATCTTAAATAACATGCCAAGAAGCCACTGTTGGTGCACTGAAGCAGGTAGGTGTGCTTGTTTAGTCCTCCAGATAGGTGTGCTACTGATATGTGCCACTAAAGTGAGACCTAGAAATTTCAGAACAGATAGTGACTGGCTGGTGCATCAGGCCTACATGAAATCTTATGAATGTGCTTAAAACCATTTGAAAACTCATCCTAGATATCTAAAAAAACTTGAACACATATAGGTTCATCTCTCTTCCATAAAGCTATAAAAGAAGGAGTGGCAACCCATGACACCATGACATGGGTCTTGTGCTCAAGGGCAAGAAGCCTCACACGGGACCACATATTCCTATCTTGATAAAAATCATAGAACTACAACTAATGCACAAAACCGAAACCAAAAATATGTAAGAGGAACAACAAGGATGCATGCAACAAAAGGGGGATAAACCCATTAAATTAGTCCTATTGCATCTAAAATATGAATAAAACATGAATCCACCAAATATTGCATATCTCTGAGATTTAGTAAAAAAAGACAATAAAGGCAAGCATATATCTCATCCAACATATGATTTACCAAGATAAATACAAGAACATTACACGATAGCTATAGTTGCATAAAAAATCATGATCTATAAAAAAATCATGCATTATAAACATGATCTAACAAATAAAAACTCAGCATATTCATTGTGTAAGATTTCCCTAAAGTAATCTCATATTCATGAAAAGAAACCTAGCAACAAGAAAGGCTGAATGCTTACATATTGTTGTGCTCTTGTACTCTCCCACAAGTGGTTTTGATATGACCTTGATGGTTGAATAAAACAAAGATTTCCTTCCTCCAAAATGGCCTCCAAGTGACACACGCCAACCAAGAAGCTGTGGGTGATGGTTCGAAAGGCAGGATAAACAAACTAGTCAACCAAGAAGCAGTCGATGACGGTATAGAAAGAGGATAGACGAACATGCCAACTGAGAAGCTGTCAGTGACGGTTCGGAAAGCAGGACAGACAAACACGCTAACTGAGAAGTTGTCGGTGATGGTTCGAAAAGTAGGATAAACGAACTACTCAACCAGGAAGCAGTCGGTGATGGTTCGTGTAACTATGCCGGCGAGGAGATTCCGCAAATGAATGCGAAATAGGACGGCAAAATCACGTCGAAAAAAGCAAAACAAAATGGAGTCGCCACCTAATCTATTATGGAAGACAAGGAAAACCTAAACATGAAATAAATCATGCAAAAACAAAAAAAGGACAAGTCTACGAAATAAAACCAGAATGCGGGTAAGGATCCCTGTTAC
>JAMKQA010014569.1:0-12767 GCA_024699735.1 Posidonia australis
CGAAATCAAAACGGTTGACCGAAATGTGCAACGGTCGAGCATTTCGGTATACCGAAAATAATTCGGTATGCCGAAAACCTCTGATTCGGTATGCTAGTGAATTTCGGTATGTCGTTCTGGGTTTCTTTTCTGATTTTTCTAATCTGCATATATTTCGGTATACTGGGGAAATTTGGTATGTCGAAAATGCTCTTAGTCCTATAATGAATGTTTTTCAATGAATGATTGGTTTTGGGGCTAAGGTAATTTTCCTATGACTCTATGGGGATATTTGGGAGATAATTACAAGTTTCTAGAATTACTTGAATAAATAGAAAATTACATCAAAAATAATTACAAATATAACTTTTCATTTTCTTCGTATTTCATCATCTTGAGTTCTTCTTGTTGGCACATAGGTTTCTATCTTCTTCAAATATCTTCCCTTTTATGCTTGAATCTTCTGAGTCCTTCAATGATCTTCTTTGCAAATATGAACTATGAAATATTCTCATAAAATGCATTAGTCTTTTGTTATCATCAAAATCAAAATAAGGCTAATAAAGCCAACAATCTCCTCCTTTTTGATGATGACAAAATTACAAATATTTCAAAGTAAAACAACATATTAACTTTTCTTTGTTCTCTCTCTCTTTTTGTCATTAGCAAGAAATATCATAAAAAACTAGTTCTTTCTCCCTTTTTGTAAACTTATTTAACCTTGCATAAAGATGTGTCAATATACTCCCCCTTTTTGTCAATTCCTAATAATTTATATGATAAAACCCTTTTCGTCTTTATTTCCACTTATTCTAATTTTCTCCCCTTTTTTTTAACAAAAATGTTATGCAATGTAAACATCTAAAGTTATAAGATTTCCAAAAAGAATCATATAAGGTCATCAAAATCAAATTTAAAAATTATTCACTTATGCTCAAAGTTCTTATGACAAGATATTCAATAATCATCAAAATCATAAGCAATTTTCAAACGTTACTAACTGTTAGATGCCAATTTTCGAAATTTATACCAAAAAAAATGATTTATACCAATTTTATAAGATATCGAGTTTATCTTTTAAATTTAATTTAAAATATGCTCCCCCTCCAAAAAAAGTATATTCATATATCACAAATATGTCATTTCCATAAAAAATACTTGGGGAACCATCAAGACCAACTTTTAGTAGATATTTAATTGTTGGATTCAATTGTTAAACTAATTTTCGATAAGATACCAATTATTGAAATTTATGAATTAATTAAACTCCTCCTATCAATAAGCATGGGTATAACAAATTTTCAGTAAACCTCTCCTTTGATCCAAGCATGGGTAAAAACAATCCATATTCAACAGGTATAGCAAAAAGATGAATCATTTAAAGCATTGGCAACTAATCTCAGTATCACTATGATTATACGATTTTTCTTATCTTCATTTTATCCAGGGCAAAAAGATATGACAATGTATAACATAATCAAAATGAAATATTATAAGTTATGTCAATCAAGTCCATTTATGCATATATTTATGGTTTAAAGATCCAAATGAATGGTCAAGATATTGTAATATTTAATGTAAGAACAAATCATGGTTTGATTTTTTTTTATAAAAAATCATTAATTAAAATTGATAGAATTCATCTGTCAGAACTGTCGGTCGACTGGTATATTTCGATAGACCGAAATAGTAAAAATCAATTAACCGTTTAAAAAAAATGGTATACCGAATCAGGGAATATTTCAGGATACATTTTTTTTAATTAAATGTCATATAAAATCATTATGCAAGTATAACCAAATGATTTTAGCTAACCAATATTATTCAATGAAAAAGTTTATAAACACTTAACCATGCTTTTTAATGGGATTTATCAATATTTTTCAATTAAGTATAGTCCCATGTCCCTTTTGTTCCTTGAAGAGGTCAAGTACCTCCATTAAGGAGGGATTTTGGTACTCACTTTATTTTAGGTACAAAATTTATTTTGGGGATCATATCAATATTCTTTCTGGGTATCCATTTTCCTTTTTTAGTGACAAATTCATATTTGACATTTTTAGCTCTAATAAATCCATTTTCATATGGAGTATCATTTTTATTCAAATTTCCATATTTTCTTACATCAAAGTTTTTCTTACTAATAGTAAGCTTACTAATATTATTAAGCAAGCTTTCACTTTTGATTTTCAGTGATGCAAAGTCATTTTCTAAAGTATCAATTCTTTCCTTCATGATGTTCAATTCATTCTTCAAAACATCATTTTCTTTCACAAAAGCTTTATTCTTATTTCTTAAATCGTGATTTTCTTTTGAAATTGATTCTTTTTCATGAGATAGATCAATTAAGCCTTTGTTCATATTTTTGTATTTGCATTTCAAGGATTTATATTTATCATAAAGCTCATTGAAGTCATCAAGTAATTCATCTATAGAAAAATCTTCTGTATCATCAATAGATGATACATCACTAGACATTGCCATAAAACATGAGTGAGCTACTTCACCACATGAAGAAGTGTCTTTATCAGTAGAAGAGTCACTATCATCCCAAGTGGCTTGAAGAGCTTTCTTTTTCTTAAATTTTCTTTTATTATTTTTGTTGTTCTTTTGAACTTTATTTTTCTTTAAAAAATTCTTGAACTTATGAGTTATAAGAGCAAGATCTTCTTCATCCGAATCATCTAATTCGATGGAGGCGTTAAGTGCAATTCTTTTCTTTTCTGGAATATTTTCTAATTCTTTTTCTTTCAGTTGAACTTCATACGAAGTAAGGTTTCCTATAAGAACTTCAAGGGAATATGAGGATAAGTCATTAGCTTCTTCTATGGCTGTGGTTTTCTTTTCCTAATCCGAAGTTAGAGATCTTAGATTCTTTCTAACTAATTCACTTTGAAAATAACATTTTTCAAGGGATTGCAAATTATTAGTTATCTCACTAAATCTAGTAAACATATCACTAATAGATTCATTTGGTTGCATTTTAAACATTTCATATTTATGTACAAACATATTTATTTTTGTTTCTTTTACTTGATTTGTTCCTTCATGGGTGACTTCTAAAGTGTGTCAAGCCTCATGAGATGTATTACAATTTGAAATTCTATTAAATTGATCTTGACTATTAGCACAAAATAGAATATTTAACTCTTTAGCATCTAATGTTGCTAAATTTTTCTCATTTTCATTCCATTCCTTATAGTTCTTTTCACTAGGTGTGTATCCATTTATAACAATGTCTCATAAATCAAGATCAATGGATTTAAGATAGATGTTCATCCTACATTTCCAATAATTATAATTATTTCCATCAAAAAATGGTAGCCTATATATATTTTGTCCTTCTATAATGTTGGAGTTATATGAACAAGAAGCCATAATCTAAAATATGGTTAAATCCTTATCCTAGATTAACAAGGCTCTGATACCAATTGTTAGGATCTTTAGGCTTCACTAGAGGGGGTGAATAGTGATTTAATAAATATATTTGCAATATTAAAGTTTATTTAACAAATTTTAAGATTTTAAGTAAATGACATGTAAGTTGAGGAATTTGGATACTAAACTAAAGCATACAAAAAAAGGGATAAGAGACAATGATATGCACAAGTAAATTTATAGTGGTTCAGCCTCCCCAGCCTAGTCCACTCCTCGAGAATTCCTCGAGAATTTCACTAACCTGATCTTGTTCTGAGCTATGATCGTGCCGTATACCCTTTACGAATCCTCGCCAAGCTCCGCAAAAACTACGGTTTCCTTCTATCAATCCGGAGAAGAACTCACTCAATATGGATGAAGATTACAACTCTTTTATAGTCTCCCAAATACTTTCAGACAACATGGATGGATGGAAATTGAGCACTCTTGCCTTGGGAGTTTTTCTAATGAAATTGGAGTGGAATGCTTGGAAACTTGAGTAGCTTGAAACTCTATATGGGATTGGAAGTATTCGTGCTTCATAGGTGAAGAATGGGGGCCTATTTATAGGAAAACATGGGTATAAGAATGTGTCTAACGTCTCTCTAACATTCAGCAACGGCTACTGATTCGGTATGTCGAAATCAAAATGGTTGACCGAAATGTGCAACGGTCAAGCATTTCGGTATACCGAAAATAATTCGGTATGCCGAAAACCTTTGATTCGGTATGCTAGTGAATTTCGGTATGTCGTTCTGGGTTTCTTTTCTGAATTTTCTAATCTGCATATATTTCGGTATACCGAGGAAATTTGGTATGTCGAAAATGCCCTTAGTCCTATAATGAATGTTTTTCAATGAATGGTTGGTTTTGGGGCTAAGGTAATTTTCCTATGACTCTACGGGGATATTTGGGAGATAATTACAAGTTCTTAGGAATACATGAATAAATAGAAAATTACATCAAAAATAATTACAAATATAACTTTTCATTTTCTTCTTATTTCATCATCTTGAGTTCTTCTTAGTGGCACATAGGTTTCTGTCTTCTTTAAATATCTTCCCTTTTATGCTTGAATCTTCTGAGTCCTTCAATGATCTTCTTTGCAAATATGAACTATGAAATATTCACATAAAACACATTAGTCTTTTGTTATCATCAAAATCAAGATAAGGCTAATAAAGCCAACATGAAGTACTTCAATGTTTCATCTTTGTACTTCAACATGTAGACCCATACCTTCCTTGAGAAGTCATCTATAAAAGTCAACATGTATTGGATACTTCAATGGGATACAATACGTGACAGACCTTACAAATCTGAGTGAATATAATCCAACTTGCTCTTGATTTTGTGGATACTTGTCTTGTAGCTCACTCGTTTCATCTTTCCTCGTACACAATGCTCACAAAAGTCAAGTTTACTTGTGCATTGGCCATTGAGAAGTTCCCTTTTGCTCAACAATATCATCCATTTCTTGCTCATATGTTCTAGTCTCAAATGCCACAATCCTGTTGTATCATCGTCAAGGTTAGGTGAAGATGATACCATTGATGCACTTAAACTTATGATTGTCCTTCCCTGCAAGACATACAGACTTCTAACACATTTGGTTTTTATAACAACCAGAGCTCCTTTGAAAACAGTCAAAATTCCACATTCAGTTGAGTATTTCAACTCGTCTGATTCAAGAGTGTCCAAAGAAATAAGATTCTTTGCTAAATCTGGAACATGATGAACATTAGATAGTGTCTTCACTATGTCATCATGCATCTTGACTTGAATTGTACCTCTACCAATAGTTTTACATGTTAAGTCATTATGAGTACATCTCCACCATCAATAGATTCATAAGTGAAGAATCAATCTCTGTTAGGACACATATGATTAGTATAACAAGAGTCAAGTATCCACTCATGGTTGTACTTACTTTCATTCATGGCAAGAAGAACAAAATCGTCTAAATCTTCATCAACAACATTTGCTTGGGCTGCATCGAGCTTGCTTTGGTTTTGTAGCTTAAAGTAATTGCAAAACTTAGATCTTGCATTGGATTTTGATCTAAATTTGTTCTTGCTACTATTTGATCCTTTCTCCATTGATCTTCTTCTTGTGAATAGGACTTTACTCTTTACATCTCCTTCTTGGGTCAATTCTCTATCCACCAATTCTTTTGAAATTAAATATTTCTTTACATCTTCTACAGAAATATAGTGTAACATTTGTGCCTGGCTTTCCATTGAATATAAACCATGGAATTTCTTGTAATTATTTGTATGTGGTTTATTAATGGCAAATCCAGGTTGTGTTTGTTGGCTGTGGTCTCTCCCTGTGTTTTGTGTCCCTGGTTTCTCCTTTGTGGTGTGACTTCTTTGGCTTGTGGGTCTATTATGTAACTAGGACCCATGTTTGGTGTAAAACCCACTTGGACTGGAGGGTGGAGCTAGTCAAAAGAGACAAACCCCATGTGACTTGTGCCCCTTCTCCCCGTGACAACACCCGTGACCTGATTTCCCCTACACGCGAGGCCTGGCAGGAGGGCTGCCGGTCCCGTCCCGTCGGCGGTAGGGAGGCTGGTAGGAGGCCGGCGGAACCCACAGGGATGGCAGGCGGTAGTGGCTTTAAAGGGAGGCGTGCGGCATGGGGGAGGAGCGGAGAAACCAGAGAGAGGACGAGAGGGAGTGCGGAGGCTGAGGAGAAGTCATGCGCCGGAGGAGATCGCGCAAGTGCAAGGGGGAAGGCTGGTGCCTTGCACCGCCAGAGCTTGAGGACACGCGAGGCTCGTCGAAGCCAGGTACGTGTCCCCCTTCCATTTCCCTTCGTCTGTTGAGGTATGTTAGGGTTAATGGATAAATCAATGGGTAATGCTGTTAAAATCATGCAAAAATAGGAAAATATGTTGGATTGTGAGGAATGATGTATTTACGTTGATATCATGTTGATCCATGTATATTTTGTGGGATTTTTGTGGAAATTCTTGATGCATGCTACAGTGACATCGAATTGGCCTTATGGCTATGTAATTTTCTTTAGAACAGCATGCTTAATGCTTTTATGATCAGTTTGAGGGGTTTTGAAGTAGACTTGGAGGTCTACACTCCATGTTTTACTTGTAATTTTTGTGGTGTTTTAGAGGGGTCCGCTCCTTACTCCCACTTTGGGGAGAAGTGACGACGGAGGTCGGGGAGGTTTTCTGCAAGCGCAGAAAACGGTATGATGAAATGCTCCCAGGTGGTTCCCTAGACCACTGATTCGGACGACCGGGGGAATTCAATAAACCGAATCAGGGGGTTTTGGACGACCGGATGATTTCGGTCAATCATTCTGGCAGGGGACTGATAAAACTGACAGGGATTCGGTATACGGAAATATTTTGGTTGACCGAATCAGGGATTTTCGGTTGACCGAGACCTTATTCGGTATGTCGAATCTGGGCCCAAGGCAATATTGAAAAATGCTTAGAAAAAGTGTTGATAAATATGGATAAATACGTGATAAATGTATGAGATGCATGGAAATGACTTGTGGAATATTGCATGTGAGTATGTTGATTTTTAATGATGTTTTCCATGAGATATTGAAACATGGCTTATGTGTATGAATGTGGACCCATGTGAGGGGTGAATGCATGGTATAATGATCATGATTGAATGTGTGGGCTGGAAACCACAGATGATAATATGATGCATAATGCGTGTGATTTACAAAGAGTTTATGAATGAAACACTGGTTTTGACAAATATTTTGAAAAGAGAAATTGCATATGGTTTTAAAGAGATTAATGGAAATTGTAGGAACCACAATGAACCAGGACTTGCCGACGAGGTAGTGAGACCTCTAAAGTTGTCGGGGACGTGTCCTTGGTTGTGGTTGTCGAGTTTGCGGTCCGGGGTAGGAGCCTCGAGACTGTGGTGGTACTGTAGGACCCAGAGTACGGGAGACCTGGACTACTCTCAGTGCCGGTGCTGGACAGCTCTGGGGTTAGAGTCCCTAGGTGCTTGGGCACCAGGGCATCCCGAGGACGCACTCCGTGCTTGTACCAGTGAGGGTACATTTTGAGGCTGTGGTTGGTGTAGTTGAACTCCAGCGCAGGGTGGTTCACCGCGGCACTGTAGTGTGGGTGTCGTGACATGGAATCCTCACCAGCTGCTTGTGGCTAGGTCGATCGCCTTTGGCCAAGGTGATGCGACCAATTTTGGAATGGAAAAGTGTGGATTTGTGTATTGGAGTAGTTCTTAGCTAGGATTTGTGATAAATTGTGCTAATGGTTTTAAATGATGTTTTGGGCTAGGAAACTAGATGAAATAATTTGCTTCTCCTGTGTTGAGTATAAAGGTTTATCAACGAGCATGAGGTTTTGAAAGAAAGGAAAAAAAAAGTTTGAAATGGCATTGTTTTCAAAGTCTTTCTAATCGAATGTGTGGTTTTGGTGATGGTAGTTTTCTGGCAAATGTTTTCGCGGGTTTTATCGCTGTTTTTGGGGCAGGTACGAGGTGACATTCCTGTCACTCACGCGTGTTTTCTTTGTCCCCTTTTGTTTCAGGTGCTCAGGAGTAGGAGCACTATAGTCTGGTGCATCTTTTCGAGCCACTTTTGCCGCACACATGTTTGGGTGTTTAGCTTTATTTATTTAATTCTGTTATTTAGAATCTTTTAGTTGCTCTTGGGTAGTTCCTGTATTGTTGTGTAGCACTGGGGTGTTACATATAGTCTTTCCTGTAGATAAGGGTTTCCTGAAAATTCTTGAAGGATGGTGGCAAAGAGCATAAAAGTAATAAAGCTTGGTCCTAATCTTTAGTATTGACATCAGTATTATATAAATCCATAATAATAGAAATAAACTCATCCATATGATGTTCGACAGACGTATCTTCATTCATACGAAGCATAAATAACCTTTACTTTAAATGTAGATGGCTAGTAAGGGACTTCGTCATGCATAAATATTCAAACTTCCGCCAAGCATTCGCTGTGCATTCTTCATGAACGATCTCGTGCAAAACTTCATTGACACAGACAACTGAATTATGGTCAACGCCTTTTCATCAAGTTCTTTCTGTTGTTCATCTGTTTTGATATTTGGCTTCATCTCCTTTCTAAGGATGACCTTCTTTAACTTGTTTTGGATCCAACAACCACACATCTTCACTTGCCAAAGATCGAAGTTGACGTCTCAATTAAACTTCTCAATCTCTAACTTGGTTGTTGACATCTTTACACGAGTAATTAAATAAATCCAACAACAAGGCTCTGATACCACTTATTAGGACGTCGTAGACATCGAAAGGATGACGGAATATGGATTGAAACATGTGAAATAAACCAAAACCAACCAAACAACTCATAGGAGAGAGAAATAGTACAAGAGAATAAGAAGAAAAAAGAACATACAATAAAACACAAAGATTTTACGTAGTTCGGTCGAAACTTACGTCCACAGGCAGAGGAGAACTCACATTCATTATATTTTGAGAGTACAAGGATGAATGAACAACATAGGAGAATTTCCATCGCCTTTCTCTAGAGTTACAAGTCAAAAAATCACAAGTTACAATGTTCTAATACAGGATTATATATTTATAACCTATCGTAATGAATGTCCATGTGGACATCTGTTATTTCGTTGGATTCAAACTTCAAAATCGTAGAATGAAGCAGACATTTGGAGCTGACATCTATTTTTCCACAATGATGATGACATGCTTTAGCGGATGTCTGGAGTGGATGACCATTAAACTTCTGAGATGTGGCAGTATGCTGGCAGACGTCTGTTTCAAACGTTCGCAAAAGTTCTGTGTTGCAGCAGTGATGATGGGAACGTTTGTTAGGTTGTATTTGGCAAATTCAAGTCACAAAACTCAATAGATATGACAATAATATAAGTGTGACATCTGAGCCTGATTATCCATTTTAATTGTAAATCATGTAATTAATTGTAATATTGCTTAAATGGTTTGTTAATGGATAATCTGTTGCTTCTTGGATGTGTGAGCTTGTAGTTGGCTTTCTGTGCACCTGTTTGTGATCTAGGACCAATGTGGAGTCCGATTTGAGGATGCACAGTTGGCTCGATTTGTGTGCCTGTCTTTTCTTCCTTTCTTTTCCTTCTTTTTCTCCTTTCTTTTCCTTTCCTCTCACGAGCCCGCACCATTTTTTTCGTCTCCTTCCTTCCCTTCCCCGACCCGTGCCACCAACGACGCCAGTCTGTGCCTCGCCGTCTCTTTCGACGCGATGGGCGGCTGGCGCAACGCGGGTGGCAAAGAGGATAAAGGGAGGCTGCGGCGTGTGAAGAGAGGAAAGGGTGACCGAAAGAGGAGAAGAGAAAGAGGAACGACGCACAACCGAGGAGGTGGTGTGAGCCGCTCGTGTGTCCGCCGGCAGAGGAGGCTTCGCTGGGACGCGAGGAGGTTCGTCGGAGTGCGGGGAGGGTCACCGGAGGGCTGAGCCAGGTACGCGACCCCTTTCCCTTCCTCCGTCCAGTGTTTCATTAACAATGGGTTAATTGCATGGAAATTGAATATATGCATGAACAATTGTGGAAAAATCATGAAATGATTGGGAATGTGATATATAGCCTGAGAATATAGATATCATGCGGTTAGGATTGATATTTGTGGGGGAAATGCAATTTTGGGGTTGAAGGCTACAGTAGCCGTTCGCAAGCTCCTTCCCATTGTGATTTTCGTGTGAACTGTGTGGTAGATGGAATCATGAATGGTTTGGGGGATTCTGAAGTAGACTCAAGGGTCTACACCCCATGATTTATTGATGATTTATGATGGGTGTTTGGGGGGTCCGATTGGGACTCCCACTTGAGCGATTTTTCACCACCCGAAACAGGGGTGTGCCCTGTCTACGAGGAATTCGGTATGCCGAAATCCTGGCTGATTAAGCGAGATCCCAGGTTTCGGTAGACCGAAATCCTCCGATCGATTGAAACAGGGGGTTTCGGTATACCGAAAGTGTTCGGTATACCGAAATAGAGAATTTTTGTATGCCGAACTGGAGATTCGGTCTGCCATTTTTGCCCTGAACCTGGTATGCTTAAATATGGTTTTAAATGAAGGATAAATGGTTTTAATAGTATGTTGAGTATGTGTTAATGATGTTTTCCCCATGAAATGACATGGAGGAATGTGGAACCCAAATAAATAGATTTGGGTGTGGTTTTGGGTTTTGATCCCATAAATGAATGAAAAGGATGATTTTGTGTGGTTTTGGGCATGAGACCCAATTTATGATTTTTAAGCATGGTTTTAATGGCTTGAATTGGGACCCCAGTGGAGGGTCAAGTGTTGCTAGGAGACAGATTCCTGCAACGAAAAGAATGAAACGGAAAATGGTTTTGAAAAGAAAAGTTTAAAGAGTTTTGAAATGGAACACTAATAATGTATTAAGAGGCCACGGGGGCTGGTGTAGGCAACGAGGTAGGAGTAAGAGGCTCCAATGAACTAGTTTCCAGACACGACTGTGGTTGCCGAGCTTGAGACGGTGTAGGCTGAGCCTGGGATTTTATACCTAGTTGTTCGGGTCACCGACGGTGTAGGCTAAGCTTGGGTCGTTGTACCTAGTTGTTCGGGTCACCGAGCTCGTGATGGTGTAGGCTAAGCCTAGGTTTTTGAATATAGTTGTTCGGGTCACCGACGGTGTAGGCTGAGCTGGGTCATTGGACCTAGTTGTTCGGGTCACCGATGGAGCGTCAGACAGAGACGTATCCCCGTGCATACATGAAAAAGAATTTGAGGCCGGTTGGACGGGGCGGTAACATCCCACAAGGGGAATTTCACTGCGGCAGTGCAGGAAGGTAGGGGAAAGGATGTTCTCGTCTACTGCATGTGTGGCTGGTTACCCCTGATCAAGGTAACAACAGTAAAGAAAAGTGGAATTGAATAAGGAAAAAGAAATGTGATTTGGTCAGGATTGGACTGATGAAGTAGTCCTAAAATCCTGAAATGAAATAATGATGATGTTTTTACCAGTTGCCAGCCTGTATTTATGATTTGGTTTTGAGCCCATAAGGCATTGTGTTTTAGGCTAGATCTGGTCAGAGATGTGAATTTGAAAATATGATTTTGGAAAGAAATCCCAAGTATTGAAAAGGATATGTTTTGGAAAATGAATTCCAAAGGTTTTTTTAAAGAAAATGCACAGGTGTGTTTTTTGAAAGAGAATGTGGTTTTGGAATGAGCTTCCAAATGTTTGAGAAAAGAAAAGAAACTTGGCTTTTGAAAAGAGGATGGATTTGGGATTGAAGTCCCAAATGATTTCTAGTAAAGAAAAGAGGATTTTCAAAAGAAAAACAAGTCTTGATAATCAAAGAAATGAGTTTTATAGTTTTCCAGAGATTTTGTGGTTTCTGTGTTTGGGTGCGTACTGGGTGACTTAGATGTCACTCACGCGTACTTGTTTGGTTTTCAGGTGCAGACCGCGTGCAGCCAAGTTCCAGTGCAGGAGTTGGAGCTTCTAGCCACACATTGTGATCCTGAAGGTGAGCCTTAGTTACAGTTATTTAATGTTTCTGTAATTAGTGTAATTATGCTTGTGATACTGTGATTTAATAGCGTGCTCGGGATCGGGGCGTTACAATAAGACAAATATTATGTCAAAATATGACGTGAAGGTTTATATTGGACATTATGTTAGTGATGTACGAATTGATGTAAAATTTAACTTATAAAATCATTTTTCATTCTCAATCGTTGCTCACTAATATTGAGTAAAAATAATCAAGATATAATATTGGGGTTACGTGATAGCACATGTTTTACGAAAAAAGAGACGAGGGCACGCAACATGACTATGCATTTATTTTAAATGTAAGTACCTATTTAATATTTTTAGCAAAACTTGAGGTGGCATAAGGCAAGTTTTATGTAAATTTTGTTCAACAGATTTCAACGCCAGACAGTTCAACAATGTGGCCAGGAGTGTATTTTTATTTATTTCTTTGGAGGCAAATCCTAAGAATACAAGACAAAATAGAAATCAAAAGAGTGTCTTAAAGTCTAGTGTAGGTGTAGTGAAGGACGTTTAACAAAAAAAGGACTTAAAGATTGACAAAATAGGATATCTATAGTGATCAACCTCTACTCTTTGTATTCTTCCACTGTGACCATGTAATGAGTTTTTAAATAGTGGTGCTTGTAATTATTCGTGTTAAAGTTAGCATATTATGTATTAGGTGTAGTGGATTATTAGGTTATTAGATATCTGTGACCGTGCCCGACCCGAGGGAGGCGGGAAGGGGATCACAGCCATGCCAACATGGCGAAGGCGCAAGGATAGGATAAAAGAAAAGAAAAGGGAGTCGCCACCTAGTCTTTTAATGGAAAGACGAGGAAAACCAAGAAGAACCTCAAGAAAATCAAGAG
>JAMKQA010014570.1:0-11640 GCA_024699735.1 Posidonia australis
TGATGTCTAAACTGGTATATAATTTTCTATATACTCTTGACAAATGATCTCATGTAATGAATGATTACATATAACTATTAGTGAGATCTTTTTTTTTTATACAATAGAGTTATTGATTCAACAATATAGATACGACACATCACTGCTCAAGATCCAATTATGATGAAAATGCAATTGCTCATATATCAGAATCAGAATTTTCATGTCACAATCAGTTGTTAAAGACAATGAGAGAGCCAACAAAGCATATGCAACATTTGCACCATTTATTACATCCCGGGAGTCATATTGTCTGCACAATAGTTTACAGGTTTATAAGTTATAACAGTAGTACAAAGTCAACAAATAAATAAACTCCAAAATTTTCCACATGGACACGTGTAATTATTATGCATCTTGGGCAGTAGTATCCATCAGAAAAATCTCTGAACTTCAGAAACGTGACTTCCCAAACTTGATATATATATATATACAAGGTGCTTGAATTCGTTCACCGAATCATTATTTGATGTTTAGATGCAATTACATCTGCACTGGCCTTTCAAACTATATATCCATGGTAGCCGGCTAATAGACAACGGTGTATATACCTGGACATTCAGTGTATGAAAAGTTTGTATTGGATTAGCAACAGAGTATTCCCTCTTTAAAATGCCATTTCTCAATTGAGTGAATAGTATTGCTTGCCAATGTGCTATGAAGATTGCCTGGAACAGTCATTATCACACAAAAAGAGATACCGGAATCTTGAATCAAATGGAAGAACACTAAAACTCCTAGCTCCTAGAAGTCTCTGCTTCCGCTGTGATGTAGAATCTCGAACCACAGACACTTGCTCGGGGGAAAGGAGCCGACAGATCCAATCAACCAACAAAGAATCCTCCACTATACCCTTTGCAAAACAATGTAATAGTTTTGGAACTAGCAGTTTCCCCTTGTCATTTATACCCGTTGATGCTCGGACATAGTCCCTTAACGAGTTTTGAAGCTCCTCAGTAACATTACTAGGTGTGAAAATCCTTACCTGCATCAGAAAGAATAGATGTATCAACTTGAACTTGTAAGTAGAAGCATTATTCCGGTATAACTTGTTTACAAGTTTCAAGTGGATATGAAATTCTGATGTTTGAGGTCCAGATGTAAAAATGCATGTTTATGGTATGTAAAGATCCCTTGTATTTATTTCTAGCAGGATATTACATGGTCATTGGGAATCCTCCAAAGAAATGATTAAAAAATTTGTAAAACATGAACAAATTGGTCAAGGATATCCATCTCCACAGAAGCACAAACTGAAATTTTGTAAGGATACCCATCTCCAAATACATGTGCTGTCATCACTGGGGTAAGTTACCATCGACCAAAGAAAGTAATGCCATGCAGTTCCTAAAATAGCAACCAAAGCTAGTATTTAATTATTTTTCGCTGTCTAATGATGATGTTGGCGAGTGGTGCATGAACAACATAAATATTTCACATAGGTAGATTATTAAAAAAACAATTAATTATTATAAACAACAGAGACAATATATATAAAAGGACCAATTCAAAGCTATTAATGTGATAACCACGTGCATGAAAAACTACTGCACTACTTGATTTCAAAATTTCTTATGACACTTATAGAAGATTGGTCGTTAAAACGAGTAGTCAATGAAGAAATGGCTGCTCACAGCGGGTGAAGAATACATTCCACAACTAAGTGCAAAAACTGCAAGGGGCTCTGGGTTGTCAATGGAAAACTTCTGCAGTTCCTCAAACATTTTGAACGTGTGAAGAGCCAAAACCATGGCCTGGAAATAAGGCATGAATGTAAGTAAGCCACAACTAAGATCTGTACAAGGATAAATATAATGCTCATTCAGCCCATACTATTTGTGGACGGTGTGCTGGAGGTTTCATCTTTAGAATTACATATTCAATGTCAGCTGCACTGACTGAGTGCCCCCCAACAGTATAAGATGCCTGATGCAAACATATCATCTCAATGAACATTAAATATATTAATAATATTTATCACATATAACAGCAAAATAATAACATTAGAATTGAAGAATCCAAGGTCGAACCTTCTGCATCAAAGAAAAGAGCTTCATATCACTTCTAGGAACTCCGTAAGCTAGGTAAGCCTGATGTAACCATGAGGTATGAGCTTCAAATAATAAGTTCTAAAAGTAAGGGAAAAGCAAATAAGACAGGTAGAAAATATTGACCAGTTTAGCTATAGTGGTCTAGGTACATTCCAAACTTCATTAAGTGCTATAAAAAAACCAACTTCTATGTGTGTGTACACATATTAAAAGATGGATTTTAGTGTTCCTTAAATATTACATGGATTTGTGTGGTCTTTGATGTTTAAAGAGTACAGCATTTAAGAGGTGATAACCACAGTTGGAAGTACTTAATATGAAGCACAATATTCATAAAGAAAGAACACAAGAGTGACATTTATGCAATAATTCTACTATATTAAATGTGATCATGTAGGTTAGCCATTTTCTAACATTATAACAGTTTTACGACCAAGTTCATGGTATGCAGTGTCTTTCAACTTCCTTAAGGATCATGTGATTATAGGGGTACAAATGGATACGGTATATCCGTAAAATATCCATGTCCGTATCCGTTTATGAGCGGATACGGATATGATTTTTTGAATTTAAGTGGATATGGATATGAATATATCTTTTGAATTTTCAACAAATATGGATACGGATATCAGTGTATATATATATATATATATATACAAGTTTTTATATCTCAACATCTAACCATTAAATTAAAAATCTAAACTGCTAGAAATGATCCAAACTATTTAAAATACTTGTATATAAAAAATCAAGTTATTTTAAAATTCTTAAGTATTAAATTTAACATGTACTTGTTATAACTTATTATAACTTATAAAGAACTATTGAATTTGATATGAATAGATCTATATGTTATGAATTTTTAAATGATATAGATCTTGATGTGTACTTAATTTAAATGATATATATTAAGATCCATGTATTACATTTTGATTTTAAAACTTATAATTTAAAGATCTAGTAATTCTTACTTTAAAAGCGTTGAATTTATAAATGAATAGATATGTATATTAGAAGTTTCTAAATAATGTAAATTTTAACATGTATCTAATCCAACTAATATAGAATAAGATCAATGGATTATGTTTTGATTTTGTCAAATTATTTATCTACTTTACAAGAATTTTACTTTATCACTTAGAGAATTTTACTTACTTTAATTAACAAAATATGTTGTAAAATATGACAGTTTTTTATTAATCATTAATTAATTATACATCCATAATAGTGGAATATTAAAATTTGGATTCATAACTTCATCTCTTTTTGGAAAAGATAAGTCTAACCTATCATTATGTTTAATTGATTTTTTATTTTTGATATATATTATTTTTATTTCATATATATTAAATAACTTAAAATATATAAATATATGAAAATCTTATTAATGATTTGATTAATTATATAATGTGTATATCGTCATATTTGTTTTTATATCTGACTTTATCCGTATCCTATCTCTTTTTATCCATTCTGTATCCATATCCATTTTTTGAGGATATGGATATGTAATTTTTCTATTCGTATGATATCTGTATCCATATTCGTATTTCAAAAACAGATATGGATATAGTAACACCATATTTGTACCGTTTCCGATCCATTTACACCCCTACTGATGAATAAACCTATTTGAGCATCTAAAAAAGAGATTCATGACTATAAGACATACATACATTACATTTTGGTATTACCAAAACTGTCTGGGTTATTAATGAAGGACCGAGAATCCATGAGGTTATTGGTATACTTGACACATGATATGTTCTTTCAAGATGGGTATTAGATCTCCTTTTCTCTGGTTATAATATTTAGAAGCTCATCCTCTTATATACTTGTTTTACTAAAATTTGGTTCTGCAATAATCCATCATGAAAATTGTCCTGTCTCCAAGTGGGACAAGGCTGCATACCTAGGAACCTTCCTAGTACCCCACATCAGTGGACAGTGGGAGCCTCCTGGCTTTGCACCCTTTTATAAGTCCGTTGAGAAGCCATTGTTAGATGTTTTAATATTAAAGGCTAAGAGAAGCTTGGCTAGCCCATCAGTCATTAATGCAAAAGACAATGCTTTGTAGTTCTGATGACAACTTTCCAAAAACAGCCCATTAAATTTACGAGGCAAAGCCACATATTGTTATGGAAAAATAATCTGTGCTCTTGTTTTTCCTTCATAGAATTCTTCACTGGAAAACTAACAATAGTTTAAGATATTAAGAAATCCTACAACGTATAAAAGGCTGTGTCATGTTGATTGTCACCTTATAAATTTGTAACATAGAAAATTCCCTCTGAAAGCATAAGCCATATTTAAAAAAAAAAAAAGGGTAAAAGAAAGAAACAGTCGTTGTGGGAAATACATGCATGATCAAGGCATTGTACAAGTTGATCCAGAATGCCAGCCTCTGACTGCAACTCATGCTAGCAGGATCTACAAATGCCACTTGCTCAACGAGAAATCTGCATTGAGCATGAACAAAATAAGGTAGTCATCCCTATGGAATGGAAAAGCACTATCAAGTGATGGCAATAAGTAAACTTAAAATATCCATAACAACACTGCTAGAAGTAGAAAGCTAGAAATCCACTAATCTCACAATCTTAAATTATATAGATAATAAGATTTTCACTTGAAATCATGAAATTTCAGATGTCACATGGTTCTGAGGCAGCTTCTGTGAATGATTATAAACTCTGCCAAGGGAAGGATATCTCATCTGTGTAAAAGATCAAGTGTGTAACATGGTGTGGCATAAAAATTTTGAAAAAAAATCAAACATGATAATGACATTAGAATGAGCTCAAGGTACCCAAAAGTGATTCAAAACTGGAGGATCAGTATTATGCAATCTTGATTCCCATAGATGACGACAAATAGTAATCTGTAGAATACGATTTACTAGCAAAAACAATATCCAGATAATCAACATAACATAACATAAATCCTTCCAAATTGGAATTGTGAGATGAAACTGTAAGCAACAACATATTTCCCTATCTTAATCGGTAAGCTATGTAGACCATTTGCTTAATTGCTTATGGACGCTTTTGGTGGAATTATCTTTTGAAATTTTTTTGTTTGACAGAAATAGTTGACAATAATACAAAGAAGTAATGAACCAATGCTATGCCCTGCCCAAGAGGATCTAGTAGCCCAATAGTTGCGAAGCAGATGGAACCACCTAGCACGAAGAAATATCAATGGGGTTGTCCTTGGATAGCAATTGATTTGCAGGAACAAGGACATTGTTATATACACTGATACTCAAATCTATAGAGCCAATGAAAACAGTGTTTCCAAAGTTACCATTCGTAAGGAAGCACAAGCCCATCACCACATGAAATCAGTAATAATTCCCTAGCTCAGTTGCTACAGAGAATTGCAAAACTTAGTCTTTGTTTAAGTAGTGTACATGCTGAAAGCTGTACCTGAATCTTTTTAAAGCTTCTGCAGCATATTCAAGTTGCTTCTTTCCGACAGTCATCCAAGAGACCTCAGCTGCAAAACTGTAGATACCAATAGTTATTTGATTTTCTTTCCAATTTACTCCATAGGGATCAAAGGTGTTTCCTGATGTTGTATCCTCATTGCACTGATGTAAGTTAGTGGAGAGACTTGGAGTAGGGGATGCCATTATTGTAGATCCTGAGAAAGACTTCAGTGAAGCGCGGGAGAGATGCCCAACAGGAGAAAATGGATGATGTATGCAGCTCTTTGAAGAAACAGTTGATGATTCTGATAGATGGAGAAATATATTTCTCATGCATCGGACCATTTCTTCAGAAAGCTCATTAGGGTCATGCCAAAGGTTCGCTGGCAAGTGATTCACGTTCAAGTCAACATCCACTTGCAGAGAAATACTATTCTTGCCCTCCTCTTTTTCGGCAAAATTGCACAATGCAGACACCTTCTAGAGAAATTTAAGTTTGTGAGCTCAAACTTTATGCAGTGTCTTAGACTTCATTTATTCTGAAGTTGGTAAGAGAAACTAAAAATAGATACTACGCAATCAGTACAATGGTAAATAGAAATCCTTGAGGCGGAAGGTCTTTCATAGGAATTACCTTTTCCTCCAATCCAGCATCAGCTTGTTCAGAGCATATGTGGATCTTATTGAATGTGTCTGATGGCAACGGTCCATTTTCAGCAAATGAACCCAGTTGTGAGGAGCAAGGTGAAGAAGCTCTTGAAGGAGATGGCTTCTGAAAAGAAAATCATAGATTTAGAACCAGTATCAAATAGATAATCAGGTAAACAGGACATCCTCAGAGAAAGAGAACAAAACACACCTGTTCCCATGAATAACCAGACAACCAAGGTGGTGAAGAAAGTGACACAACAGGTGGCTCCATTATGTGACACTCAGCCAAAGGTCGCTCGTTCCTCTCCTGACTCAGGCAAAAATGCAAGGAAATCAGATCCTCTTCAAGCCTTGAAACCACCATCTCTAGTGTAGCAATACTGGATAAAAGCTCCCGAACCTGCATGATTGTCATGACAAGACATTAGAAACAAAACAAGCAGATATAAACACTCACAAAGAATCTAGGAATTGCCTCAAAGTAATAATGAGAGAAGTAGAAAATCACTACCTTGTCCGGGAGATCGGAAGAAGTAAACATCTCTGTAGTATCATGTCCATTGGCATTTGCCAAGGCAATCTGTAAGTTGGTCTCTTCTTGTAGCCGTTTTTGGAGATTCTGAACCTGTAGACTGCAGTTAGTAAATTATATTTTATTTCCTTGAAATAGGAAATTAGAGAAGAAAAGAGTTGGGTTGCCTAACAAAACAAGAAGACATCAAAGCACTGCCAGAATTCATGCTTAAAATCGTTTAAAGTTAAAGTCACCCTCAAGTTTGTCCTAAAAAGGAAATTGCCATGTCACTTTTATTTCTGTGAGCAGTGCCATTGTGTCCATATTACTTGGTGCAAGCCTCAAGTCTAAAGGATCTTTTAACAGTGAGTGAGATGCACGTTTATAATTACAAAATAAATGTAGAAGGTTTCATTTTGAATGGTTTACGGGAACTTCAGATTGTGTTGGAATCTGGTTTTCTCAGAAGCTGTCCAAATAGTTTCATGGGAAGTTAGATTCCAGAATTAAGCTCTGCAGTTTTTACTAAAGTCTAGAAGCTGGAAAAGGTCAGTTCTGCATTTTGCAAATTTTATGAAAGTTGTTCTAAACTAGCCCTAGATGTACATGTTTTTATGTACATTACTCTTTCTGCCAATTATCACCAGGAGATTTATTACCATATGCACATCAGAACATGCGAAATATGCAATTCAGTATCAGAAATCGATGATCATCCAAGCAAAACAAAACAAATACATACAATTTTGCAAATTTGGAGTAAATTTATCCAGAGGTTGGTGACCACAAATATGTTCACTTTTGTGGTATTTTCAAATTAGGCATGTCTCTTGACTTCTAATGCATGGAGAAATTCCACCTTCCACCAGCCAAATAAGCATTAGATCAAGAAACACCAGCTACTCGAAACACATAAATCCAGCATCAGAAACCAATTATCATGCAAGTAACAAAAACAAATGGATACAAATTTGCAGATTCAAAGTGAATTTATCCAGAGGTTCGTGAACAAAAATATGTTCATATATTTTGTAGTATTTACGAAGGCACTAGGCATGTTTTTCATGCATAGTGAAATTCCACATTCCACCAGCCAAATAAGCATTAGATCAAGAAACACCAGATACTAGAAACGCACAAATCCAGCATCAGAAACCAATCGTCATGCAAACAACAAAAACAATGGATACAAATTTGCAGATTCAAAGTGAATTTATCAAGAGGTTGGTGAACAAAAAATATGTTCATATATTTTGTAGTATTTACAAAGGCACTGGGCGTGTTTTTCATGCATGGAGAAATTCCACCTTTCACCAGCCAAATAAGCATTAGATCAAGAAACACCAGATACCAGAAACACACAATCCAGCGTCAGAAACCAATTATCATGCAAACAACAAAAACAACTGGATACAAATTTGCAGATTCAAAGTGAATTTATCCAGAGGTTGGTGAACAAAAATATGTTCATATATTTTGTAGTATTTGCAAAGGCACTAGGCGTGTTTTCACGCATGGAGAAATTCCGCCTTCCATCAAGCAATTAGATCACCAAATACTGGAAACACCCAAATCCAACATTGTCTAAAATTTTAAAAGAAAAATGACACAAAGGTTGGGCATGTGGCCGTTGCGCATCACTTACCTCTTGCTCAAGCTGGGATCTGTAAGAACACCTATCCTTCTTCCCACCTCCTTTCTTCCTTCCCAAGCCACCACCACTCCCCCTATCCTGAAAAAGCGACAACAAGAAAGTGGAATAGATTTTGTGTCCAGAATCCAATTCAACAACACCACAGAACAGCTTAAACCCACAAAAAAAAGAAAAAAAAAAGAAAAAAGAAAAAAGACGGCATCTTTGGACCACCCACCTGCACTGCAGCAGCACTAGTAGAAGTAGACGAGGCCAGCGACGCAACTTCAGCTGTAAATGGCCCTGGCGGCGTCGGCGAAGCAACACCTCTCGCTTCTCTCCCACTCTTGCTTCCCCTGCGCATGAACATCATTTTGCGTCGAGCACTACAACAGCACTGCAGCCTCCACCATCGCCGGAGACTCCTCCCCCACCGACGATCTCCGGACAATTTGGAACGACCCAAAAACCCAACAAAAGGGAACAGCCAAATAGACCCAAATGGTGGTTTCTACGGAAACGCTGGAAACCGACTGTTTGGTGATGGGCAGTGGTGAGTAATCAGTACAGATGGTGACGGCGATCCCAGTGCGGAGTTGGGTGTCTATTACTTAGTCTAAGTGGGGAACATTTATTGGCCGCACGTAATAAAGAAAGATAGAGAGAGAAGTTGGATGCCAGATGCCAATCCCAGAAGGATGGTAATGGAATGGGTCCTGCTTCCTTTGTTTAATTTAATTGTTTTTGTTTAGTGTTGGTGATTACGAGGTCTGAAGGCAAGGCAGGGAAAAGAATGAACAGATAAGACAATGTAATTGTGTGTATTATTTATAGGCTTGAGATTTCGAGAAGGATGGATGGGTACAACTGTACAAGGAAAGGAAAGAATTGGAAGCAGAGACGGAGGCAGGGGCGGTACGAAGTTCGAGCAGCGGGAGATGCGCGCGCAAGTGGACGGTAAAAGCGGAGGTGGGTCTGGGAAATACGACAGAATATTTAAATTTGGATCACTGCACATCACTGGCTACACACTATACTGTACAGTCCGCTGGACTGAATGCTTCATGGATCTCGGCATTTATGTAGCGTAGGTGGTGAGTCTTTTAGAAAGTGATCTTTGTATCAATATTTCCCTTAAAATTTATATAATTTTGTCAATCTTCTTTATAAAGAAATTCATTTTAATATACACTGGATATACATAGTGTGAGCTTTGTTGGCTTCCGTTGCTCAACCTAAACTTATTCTGTGTTAAAAGTAACTTCATAGGCAGAAAATCATCAATCTGCCTTTTGGCAACCTTACTTGATACAGATGGAAGTCAAGACAGTTCACCGATTTAGGGCGACAATGGAAGCTATCAATACCACTTTGATATCAATTCTCCTCCTCTCCTTCCACCAGTACCTCTTCCTTTTCCTCATCCTCTCTCTCTCTCTCTCTCTCTATATATATATATATATATATATATGAATATGTACAGTGAGAGCACAACTTGTAATGTTTGAAAAAAGAAAAGGAGTAGTTTCTACACAGAGAACTTATAGGTTATAATAACATTGTATCAAAATGTCGATCACCACTGTCATGATTGTCACTCTACTTCCAAGACTACCAATATTTCAAGTCTACCTCTTTTTGTTGTCCTTAAGTTGTTTATCTTTGTCTAGCTTCTACAGTTCTACCACATAACAACAACATGGTGCGAGAACCTTGAAGGCGATGGGAACACTCGTGAGCTCATAACAAAAATTAAATCCATTTGAATTTTTCTTACGCAAGTTGGTCCTTACAAGTGTTGCACGAAACCAAATCATAGTTACTACCACTATCACTATCATCATCGTCATCTTGTTTTGGTTTCGACAGGGAACTCAACATCGACACCGAAATGCAATAGCATAGAAACAACTACTGGGTTAGTACCATTGATTGCATTCTAAAGGAGAACTCTACCTTTGTGGAGTCGCACAACCTTACTCCTAGACTCACCTTGGTGTCCATATCGACAATTGGTTGCAAGTAGCAAATTTATGGAAGATTGTTTTTTTTTTTTGATATCGGTATGCATATATTTTCTTCTTGCGGTCCGTGAGATTCGAACCTAGAAGGGAGGTGAAAGTTCCACTCCTTCTGACCAACTACACCATGGAAGATTGTGACTAAAGATAATGTTGTGGTTTGACGAAGTGCTAGTGTTCTGACAAGATGGTGGTGGAAGATATTGATGTACCTGTATCAATTGGTGAATCATAAGGGTTTGGCTGCTTTTGATGACAACAATGAGGGCATTGCAATCGACATTTGTGTGTAAATGTGATATGAGGGACCCGAGGAGAACACAAGCCTTTGTATTTAGGTTGACTTCGTATTGTAAGGAAATGGTAGAGTCAAGGTTATTTGAGTCTGAAATGGTTTGAAATATTTTATGTGAATTTTTTATAGAAAAAAATTTTAAAAAATAGGTAAGATCTGCCAAAGTGGGTAGCCTTAACTGAGTGCGGTAACAAGTCAATAATAAGGAGGAGAAGAAGGTGATACTACAACAGGGGTATTGACCTAAACCCAGTTTAAGGATATATTGATCTTTTTAGTGACAAATAACAATTACATTTGACATCGTTGAGGAGAAATCTAATTGAAAGGCATTTAATGTAATTCTTTAATCTAACGAGGGTATTAAAATAAATTTCTTTATAAAGAGGGTATTAGTGAAAATATACATTTTAAGGAGAATATTGATATAAAAGATCCTTTTAAAAATAATGTTAAAACTTTTGATTCTAACTCAGGATATTGGAATTAAGAGAGAATCATACCATTAATATATAACCTATTAGAAAAATGGTTTTGGCCATTTATTTTATTTTTCATTCTTTTTTTCCTTCAAAGAAACATAAAAGAAAAGCTAGCTTTTAATTACTTGCAATTCATTCTTTTACTTAACTTTGACATCATCATTTTCCTTAACGTATCCAATTAACAACCTTAAGACCTTTCCCTTTCTTCCTTCCAAACCCATCTCCTGCATTCCTTAAGGCTAGGAATGTAACATTAGTGACCTTGAGATCATGTGTCACCCATGCATTTTGTCAGCATGTATGGGAGGTACATTTTGCTGGTACATTTTAGGTTATTTTTAGGTATCAGAGTGAAGCAAGTTTCGTATGGGAGATTAGTATCCTACTTAGTTTTATATTAGTGATTATGATTGATCAAAGGATAATTTGAATAAGGAACTTTGATTATGATTTTTGAATGATGATGGAATTCAATATAGATAAATAATGATATTGACTCAATTAGGCCTTAATGATTATTA
>JAMKQA010014574.1:0-13909 GCA_024699735.1 Posidonia australis
GAAAGCTTCTATCAAGGCATGTAGATTCACAAGTGTGTATAATTGAATATTTGACTTTTAATAACTACTTGTCATATTTTCTTAAGTGATTATTAATCATTAATCACATTTCATTTGTTATCATCAAAACATATTAATAGATTTTTCCAACACCCTCCAGTACTGAGCTTACGTGGCCAAAGACCCATCAAAAGATAGGTCAGAAGGCATGAGCGGAACAGGAACAGCCCCTTGAACTCCTGAAACAGGAGGGCCCGAGGGACAGGGTGCAGCTGGCAGAACTTCTAGGACTCACGTGGTTGTCACCGTAGTTGAATCAGTGACAGGCCCTAGAACAACTTGTACTCGCCACCGCTCCGGAAGAGGAGATAAGGATCCTCCATGACCCCCAGATCGGGACTCACAGAGGGAAGAAGCAGTCAAAGTAAGAGAAGAAGGATCCGAGCGTGGGGCCTTCTTCAGAACAATAACCAGAGGCTTGTGGGTTTGTGGGGCCATGGCTACCACAAGCAAAATAAAAGGAGCTGTGGAAAAGAACAAGCACACGAGCTCTAAAAAGAACTATAGTCAAAAAGTGACCAAGAGCTCAGAGAAGACAAGAGAACACAACCACGGGAAGCCGCCCGCGATGGAGAAACCCGATCTCCTTGCTGAGGACCTCGCAACAAAGTACCTGAGAAAACAGGTAGGAGAAACAGGTATCAAAACTTGGACAATGACGCAAAGACAAATGCGAGTTATTAAGGTTGCATGTCATGACACACAATGCAAATGAATGTCCTAAAATGCACTCTCTCACCATGGATGTCCCATGCGGGGTCAACCACACGGGACGTACTCATGGGTTTGGGTTTTGACTCTGGTCAGAAAATAAGGTCCCTGTTCTAAATCTTGGCCAAAGCACAGGCAGTGAACGAGTGGTGCGTTGGTGGCCTTGTCTCCTGCAATAGCAAGGAGTTGTACCCTCTATTAGCACCGACAAGACCCCAGACAAGGGGGGCGAACTAACAACACGCTCTACGCTAAAGTTATAGAACGGGTTGCCAGAATTGTCCTTCGCAAACTGTGGGTAGACCGAGAGGAGAAGATGCATGGCCTACATGATCAAACATGCGATATGCTTTGGTGTCTTTTATTTCCATTTTATTAAACCAGAGGAGATTGTGAGCATTCGTCTCTAGTTAGTCCTTATTAATTGTTCAACTGAGTTTGTGTGTTTTATTTTAACCAGATAGCAAGCCAAGCATGTCTATACTCTCCTAATCATGGCAAATTTGAAAAGGAGGGGAAAAACACACAATTATGGCATCCAAACAAGTCAGACAAAAGGCATGATCATGGCATGTGCTGGTGTAGTGCTCAAGTAGGTGAATAAAAAGCAAGCATCGACAAACAAAGCAAGAATTAAGGCATGTGCATGTGCAATGGCATAACAACAGTGTAAAGAAAGCAAAAAAGGCATGTCAGTCAAATATGTACAAGTAATAGAACAAGCAAGCAAGCATAATGTAAACAGATCAAAGACAAGTAGAGAAACCAGAACGAAAGCTAGAATCTGGTTATCCCCAGCAGAGTTGCCAGTTCTTGTGACCATGCCGATGAAACCCTTGGCACGACTCTCCACCTACTCCGTGTGCGGAAACACACGAGGAGATCCGATATGGTCACAGCGAAAATGGTGAATCCAGAAGAAGAGATAGGACCCAGAAACACCAAGGGAAGCCAAAGGATAAGGAAAGGAGTCGCCACCTAGTCTTTTAATGGAAAGACGAGGAAAACCAAGAAGAACCTCAAGAAAATCAAGAGGTAAGACAAGATGATGAATGAATGTGTGCTCCATGCCAAATGGATAATGCAAGATGAATGTGGGCCAGAGAAAGGGTAAGGATTCTGGTTACGCATGGGGAAGGGGTTAGGCACCCCCATGTGCCCGTGAAAACTCGATCTTTCTAGGCTTCCTACTGTCTATGGTCGTCTGCTGAATGCGTGCTTGCTTATTCTATATGTTCATGCAAAAATGTGACCGAAAACATGCCAAATCAAAGCAAAGAAAAGGAATCATGGGAAAAAAGGTTAATCCGAGGGTCATATGTAGGCATTGAGAATGTTGCTTTACTGTACGTCCTTGGGTGATGAGGAAAATCGTGAAAATCGTGAAATTCTCGGAAAGCGTCTCGCAAAACAGTGGAAATTGGGGATAAATCTGAGAAAATCAAAAAGGAAAAATAATCCTCATTTCGAGACCATGTCGGCTTTGACAAGCCTTCTACTATACGCCCACGAGCGATGGAAAACCAAAACAAGTCAAAACCACGAAAAATCGAGGAAAATCAGAAAAATAGGGAGAAAACCAAGCCGAAATCAAGCTAGGAAAGCGTGCGCAAAATTGGGAAGAAAAGACGAGAAAATCCATGCAAAAAGATGTGAAAGGCCATGCAAAATCCAAGTGTGAATGCAAATATGAAAACTCCAAGGGGTTTTGTACAAAAAGCCCAAACTTCTAAGAAAACTAAAGTTATGAAGCCCAAGTTATCAAAAATGTATAGGAAAACACATTCTATGCAATTATGAAGAAATCTGGCGGTAAATGTGCATTCCTAATCAAAATGAAGTTTCCTAGGGGTCTAAATGCAATTTTTCCACTAAAGCATGCATTTAAATCAATTCTGCATAAAATCAGGGTAAAAATGCAAGAAAAATGATTCAAAAAATTTCCAGAAAGTTTCAGGGGTAAAACAATCATTTTACCCTAGAAAACAGGCAATCAGAGTAATTACAGTAAAGTATGAGGGCTAAATTGCAAAATTGGCCAATAGACAAAGCATCTAGAAGAATTTCTGAAGAAAACAGGGATGAAAATGCAATTCACAGAGAAATAAAGCACTCAGAAGAATTTGAGTAAGGTGTGAGGGTTAAAATGCAATTTACCTAGAGAAAACATGCTTCAGAAAAGTTTTCAAAAACTTATGGGGCTGAAGTGCAATTTAACCAGCAAAAACAACATCTTGGATGATTTCAAAAGAATACAAGGGCCTAAATGCAAATTAACCTAAAAAATGAACTTTCAGAACGATTTCAACAAAGCTTAGGGTCTCTTATGCAAAATTCCTGAATAAAATGCATTAAACGAAAACTTGAGGGCTTTTGCTAAAATTTAATGTCTGGAAAACATTATTTTAAATGTTCAGGGGGAAGAATGCAATATTTTCAGTTAAAACTTTATTCGAATGAATTTAGAAAAAATGACTAGAGGACCTATTTGCAATAAAAGGACCAAAGTGTAATACAAAAAGGACCTAAATGCAAGGAAAACAAAGTTTCAGAAGTTTATTAAAATAAATGTTTTTTTAAATTGTCCGTGGTTGACTCTTGCTTGCGGTCTCACGTGGGGTGTTTTTGTCAACCCTGAGCATCGATCTTTGTTCTACTCGACCTCCGACCTCGCTCAGAGAGGAGCATCTGTAGACATCCCAATTTTCTGATTTTGCAGGATGGAGATGTGGTAGCTGAGCTCTAACCCTCGTTGGGCCCATTTAATTCATGGAAGCCCACTTGGGCCCATGAAGGCCCACATAGGGCCATTAAACCCTATTTGAGCCCACTTAGGCCCACAAGACCTATTTAGGCCCATTTAACCTATTTGGCCCATTGAAGCCCACTTGGGCCCATGGAGGCTCACAAGGCCCACATAGGCCCATTAAGCCCACATAGCCCACTTTGGCCCCAAAGCCCATGAAGGCCCACCATAAACAAATTAACCCATTCCAACCCAACACCTTATTTCTCCCTCTCTATATTCATTATTTTTCTTCTTCTTCATTTCATTGAATTTTCACCAAAGTCACCCATCCCTCTCATCTCACCCTTTCTTCTCACTTAGCCACTGAACCCACTTCATCTCCCACGAATCAGCCTGAAACCTGCTCCAACTACTGAGCTCCTCCAGCCAATTTGAACACCACTGATCCAGCAAACCTCCAAGCAGCCCCAACCACTGGATGTGCCGTCGGTGAAGCCTGGATCGCCGTCGATCCTTGTCGGCGATCAAGGGGACAGAAATGGCGTGGGGGGACAGTGGTTTGTAGTTTGTTAGGTTGTTACGAGCTTGGTTGGGGAGGTTATAGGGTTGTTAAGTGCTTCTGTTACACGGTTGGCCGTCGGTTGAAGTGGGTTGTTGGGTTTCTTCAGCTATAAAAGGGAGGGTAGAGGTAGAATTTTGGGAAGACTTTTTGGCGAGAGAGAGAGAGAGAGAGAACTCAGAGTGCCAGAGAATTCCAGAGAGAAAGGAAGACTCACGGGAAGGAAAGGGGAAGAATTTAGACACTCCGGTAAGCTGTGAAGGAGCCTCACGTCGTCAGGCCAGGTACGCTCTCTTCAGACCTCCTTTAGTTTCGAACATAGCTTCCTAAGGTCCTCTCTTTCTTCCTGGAACAATTCCGAGCAATCTAGAGGTTTTCTTTGGTCGGAATTGCTCCCTGGATCTCACTGTCGCCGTTTTCCGGCGATGGAGGTGGGAGAAATGATCCAGGGCACGACCCTGGCCCCCGAGCTTCTTTTCCTCCTCCTCTGGTCATCCTCGAGCTTCTCCGCCCCCTGGATCACCACACCATCGCCTCGAGAAGGCTCCACCCGAAGATCACCGGAGACACGCCAATCCAGCCGTCGTCAAAGAAGACGACCGCTCCAGTGGAGGATCGCGGGCCCCCTGCTGCTCCAAGCTCCTCCGACGGTCCAGCAGCACGCCTCAACACTCCACGAAGCCTTCGGAGCCTCCCGGATCGCGCCACGAGCTCTGGATCACTGTAGCAGCCACACTCGTCGGAGGGAACGCCGTCGACGACTGTCGGAGCACGCTTCCGCTCCATCCTCCATCATTCTGCTCCAGGAGGAGCGAGGAAGTTCCCCAGCGCTCCACGATGCCCCCACGACAGTTGGATCGCCGCGTCGTAGCATGCCAAAGGCTCTTTCTTCCTCGACGCCGTCGTTGGAGCACCTCGATGCCGTCGCTGGAGCACCTCGACGGTGAGGTACGTGGGAGGTCCGCTCCCACCGTTAGCTCTTCGATCCACTCTGTTGGATCATCTCCCCTCTTCTTCCTCTTGCTTCCCATGGATTTTGATCTCCGATCAGACCATGGGGAAGGCCTCTGATGGCCCCCTCCTGCGCACGTCGGTGGCGGAGCATCGTCGTCGGCGACCGTCGTTCTTTTTTTCCTTTTAAAACAATTTAAAAAACATTTATTTTAATAAACTTCTGAAACTTTGTTTTCCTTGCATTTAGGTCCTTTTTGTATTACACTTTGGTCCTTTTATTACAAATAGGTCCTCCAGTCATTTTTTCTAAATTCATTCGAATAAAGTTTTAACTGAAAATATTGCATTCTTTCCCCTGAACATTTAAAATAATGTTTTCTAGGTATTAAACTTTAGCAAAAGTCCTCAATTTTCTGTTTAATGCATTTTATTCAGGAATTTTGCATAAGAGACCCTGAGCTTTCTTGAAATCATTCTGAAAGTTCATTTTTCTAGTTAATTTGCATTTAAGCCCCTACATTCTTTTGGAATCATCCAAGATGTTGTTTTTACTGGTTAAATTGCACTTCAGCCCCATAAGTTTTTGAAAACTTTTCTGAAGCATGCTTTCTTTAGGTAAATTGCATTTTAACCCTCTCACCTTACTCAAATTCTTCTGAGTGTTTTTTTTCTCTATGAATTGCATTTTCATCCTTGTTTTCTTCAGAAATTCTTCTAGATGCTTTGTTTGCTGGGCAATTTTGCAGTTTAGCCCTCATACTTTACTGTAATTACTCTGATTGCCTGTTTTCTAGGGTAAAATGATTGTTTTGCCCCTGAAACTTTCTAGAACTTCTCTGAATCATTTTTCTTGCATTTTTACCCTGATTTTATGTAGAATTGATTTAAATGCATGCTTTAGTGGTAAAATTGCATTTAGACTCCTAGGAAACTTCATTTTGACTAGGAATGCACATTTGCCGTTAGATTTCTTCATAATTGCATAGAATGTATTTCCCTATACATTTTTGATAACTTGGGCTTCAGAACTTCAGTTTTCCTTGAAATTTGGATTTTTTGCACAAAACCCCTTGGAGTTTTCATAATTGCATTCACACTTGCATTTTGTATGGCCTTTCACATCTTTTTGCACGGATTTTCTCGTCTTTTCTTCCCAATTTTGTGCACGCTTTCCCAGCTTGATTCTGGCTTGGTTTTCTCTCCATTTTCCGAATTTTCCTTGATTTTCCGTAGTTTTTGACTTGTTTTGGTTTTCCATCGCCCAAGGGCGTACAGTAAAAGACTTGTCAAAGTCGACATGATCCCGAAATGAGGATTATTTTTCCCTTTTTGATTTTCTTGGATTTATCCCAATTTTCGCTGTTTTGCGAGACGTTTTCCGAGAATTTCATGATTTTCGCGATTTTCCTTATCACCCAAGGATTTACAGTAAAGCGGCATTCTCAATGCATACATATGACCTTCGGATTAACCTTTTTTCCCTTTATTCCTTTTCTTTGCTTTGAATAGGCAAGCACGCATTCGGCAAACCATAGACAGTAGGAAGCCTAGAAAGACCGTGTTTTCTCGGACGCATTGGGGTGCCTAACTCCTTCCCCATGCGTAATCAGAATCCTTATCATTTCTTTGACCCGCATTCATCTTACATTATCTATTTGGCACGGAGTACGCATTCATTCATCATCTTGTCTTATCTCTTGATTTTCTTGAGGTTCTTCTTGGTTTTCCTCGTCTTTCCATTAAAAGACTAGGTGGCGACTCTTTTCCTTATCCTTTTGCTTCCCTTGGTATTTCTGGATCCTATTTCTTCTTCTGGATTCACCATTTTCATCATGACCATATCAGATCTCCTCTTGTGTTTTCACACACGAAGTAGGTGGAGAGTCGTGTCAAGGATTCCGTCGACATGGTCACACTATTTAATGTATGTCTTTTTGACAAGATGTATGACGTTATGTGAGCATAAATATTATTTAATGTATGCTTGTATGGATATTCGATGCAGTGTAAATACAAAACAGGGAAAACATGATATCGGAGACTTATTAAATTAGATTAAAACATGCAAACTAGGACTACCATGCTCTGTCTAATGCACTGACACCCAATTTCCCGTGCAGGAAACCTGTAGCACCTGCAAGTGATATCGGTACATGGTAGGGCTTGTGTTCCATGTAGTGGATTTCATCGCTTCCCTGATGTAACCGAGACTATGAAAACCCATTGTAATCATCTCGAAAACAAATTTAAACACTGGAATACGAACATAAAAACCCGATTTAAAAGCCATGATGCGCACCCCCTCCTCTTGTTTACATCATTCGAACTGTACGTCCCTCTCCAGCCATGGCTGAGGCTAGGAGGCCGTGTTCGCCCTCTAGATTAACTGAAAAACTGAAGGAGGGGAGAGAGAGATGTAACTGACGTGGAGAAAAAGAAAAAAAAACCAACATGACGCCATGCAAGAGAATGCATGAAGGATGCAAGGACGACTTGGAGAATGGCCGGCAAGCTTTGGCCTCGTACCATGCTGCCATGCAGCAGTTCAAACATGCCACGGGATGCTTGGGAAGCACACAGGGATGCTAGAGAACATAGCTGGACACTCGGATGCAAACACGGATGTGAGAGTGCTTGTACCCATCTCCCTCGACCTCGGTCGGGTTTCATTGATACCCATGGCCGTGAATTCAGGTCATGGGCTTCGGTGAACTCTTTCGACACCACCAGTGGTTGGAGGGGGCAAGAGGGGAGTGGTGGGTGATGTGCAGACGAGGAGGCATGCACGACAGGCCTTCCTCGACCTTCTACGACACTTGCCGGATTTTATGAACGTCGTTGACCACAAAGACAGAAAGGGAGTGCTTGCAGGTGTCATGGATGGCCTAGAGAAGAGAAAGGAAAGGAGAGGGATGCCAAAATGACCGCAAAACTCGACGATAGGTTGTTGCCCATGCTCAGCGGTCGGTGACTTCCCATGGACGATGAACCCATCGTTGGATGACAAAACCAGTGCAAACCACGAGATGAAGATGATGAAGACTCAACAAGGCATGATGCAAATGAAGGAAACTAAACCAAATCAGACTAGCGATGGCTTACACGTGTTGGAAGTTACCTGTGTGGGCTTGTTTATCCTTCCCGGCTACATGATCAGTGGTGGCTTGCTGGTGTACTCTGATCGTGATGGCGGGGCTGGGGAAGGTTTGGTGGTGCACGGTTGAGGCTGTGGGGGCTCTGAGGATGCCGAGGACGTGGAGGGCACGACTTGTGTTGGCCAAGGATGCAAGGCTTGGTTGGAGGTTGAACGTGTTGGTTGGAGGACGGAAACTACGGTGATGGGAGGCTACTGGTGGGTTCTAGGTGTAAAACAGAAGACGAAGAAGGAAGAAGAAGAAGGCACTGTACTATTGTTATTGCCTACTGTTACATCCACAGCACGTAACCCGTGCATTATATATACACACGGAGGTATAACTGGTAGAAGATGCTAGAAACCTCTCGAAGAAAATATGTATGAGTACAGAGGAAACACATGTGTACATGATACGTATGTACTACGTAATACGCCTCCTCAAGCGTGACGTACACTAGTGAAGACAAAGCTTGCCACAAAACCAGTGATGTCGATTGGTAGGTAATGGTTTTGTGAATCCATCGGCGATCTGTGCAGTAGAAGGCAGGTAGGTGAGCTTGATAGATCCATTGCGGATGAGCTCACGAAGTGAAAGTCGATGTCAATGTGACGAGTACGGCCATGAAAGAGTGGATTGTGATTGAGCTGCACAGCAGAGAGATTGTCGTAGAGTATCTCCGGTGGTCGACGAAGAAGGTAGCATAGCCACTGAAGCTCAGAAACCGTATTAGCGAGAGCACGGTACTTAGATTCAGTGCTTGATCTAGAGATTGTAGATTGTTTCTTCGCAAGCCATGACACTGGGTTGCCACTGAGACAAATGTAGCTGCCGGAGATGGAACGACGATCGGCAAGATCTCCAGCCCAATCAGCATTAGTATAAGCCGTCAGGTGTAACAAAGAAGAATGGGGCCGTTTGAAACAGATACTATGATGAAGAGTGCCTTTGATATAACAGAGAACACGTTTGGCATTCTTGAGATCGACAGTAGTGGGTTCTTGAAGATGTTGAGAAAGAGCATGCACAGAGAAGGCAATGTCGGGTCGAGAGAGAGTAAGGTAAAGAACACCTCCAACAATGCTCCGATAATCAGTGGGAGAATCCAGCTTAGGATAAGTGTGGTTCTTAGTAGAGGAAGAGATGGAAGCCATGGGAGTGGAGCACGGATTGCAGAGGTCCATATTAAACTTCTTGAGAAGGTCTGTGGCATAACGTGCTTGACTGAGATAAAGTGAATTGTTAGCACGCCAAATTTCAATGCCAAGGAAGAAGGCAAGAGGACCCAGACATCGACAGGCAAAGGTAGAACATACGTCGGCAATGAAACTCTGAATAGCAGTTGGATTAGACCCTGTAACAACTAAATTGTCGACGTAAAGCAATATGAGTAAGGTGTAACCACAAGAATGCTTAATGAACAGAGAGTTGTCGGATCTGCTCATAAAAAATCCAGACATCAGAAGGAAGGACTGTAGCCGATGGAACCATGCTTGGGGTGCTTGTCGGAGACCATATAAGGCTTTATGAAGCTTACAGACGTGCAATGGTCGTACAGGGTCTTTAAACCCAGGTGGCTGCTGCATAAAGACTTCTTCACTGAGGCTTCCACGAAGAAACGCGTTACATACATCAAGCTATTCCAGATGTCAATTGAGAGATACAGCTAGTGACAGAATGAGTCGAATTGTGGTGTGTTTAATGACGGGGCTATAAGTTTGATCAAAGTCGATACCAGGCTGTTGATGGTACCCCTTTGCCACAAGCCGTGCTTTGTAACGTTCAACAGCTCTGGTGGATGTGCGTTTAACTCGGAACACCCATTTGCAGCCAATCACATTCTGCTAAGTGGATGGTGGCACAAGAGAGGTGTGGTTGTGCTGTAATGCTTTGATCTCTTCTTCCATGGCAGTCTGCTAGTGTTCATGTTGTTTAGCCTCCGTGTAGGAGGTAGGCTCATGGAGAGTAGGATTGGAAATAAAAGCAACCAATGCTCTAGGCAAGGGATGAGGGGAAGTTTGTCATAAAATACTTGCCATTGAATGAAACTTGTGAGGAGGGGAGCTGGTAGGAGAGGAGCCTGAGGTAGGAGACGACGGATGAGATTCAGGTGGTGGAGTTATCAGAGTGAAACGAGGAGAAAAGGCAGGTAGTGATATAAAGGAAAAGGTGGGGACAAAATTATTAGTGTCGTTGTAATTGAATAAAAGATTGGGTGTTGGAGTTGAAAAATGAGAGGCTGAAGCAGAACCCAACGAAGAGGAAGTATTCGCCATAACGGGAAAGAAATTTTCATTGAATGTAACATGGCGGGAGATGGAAATCTTGGCAATAAGAGGGTTGAAACATTTGTAGCATTTGTGTACTGTAGAATAACCCAGAAAAATGCATAAGGATGATTTGGGATGGAGTTTTGTGCGAGAGGGGGATAGAAGTAAAGGATAGCAGGCGTAGCCAAAGACACGGAGAGCAGAGTACTCAGCTGGTTTGTGGTAAAGGAGTTCATAAAGTGTGCTGTTGTCCAGGATAGGAGAGGGTAAATGGTTGATAAGATGAGCAGCCATCTCAAAGGCAGTTAGGCAGAATTTAGGTGGTAAGCTAGCGTGAAAGAGAAGACATGTACCCATCTTTGCCAGATGATGGTGTTTCCTCTCAACTACACCATTCTGAGCAGAGGTGTATGGGCATGTGAGACGATGAAGGATACCCCCGCTGGGTAAAAAGCTGTAGATCACGATTAACAAATTCACTGCCATGTCATATTGAATAACTTGCATGGTACAATGCAATTGATTTTCAATTAAGTTGATGAAATTCGAAAAAGTTTTGAATACATCAGATTTGTGGTACAGGAGAAAAGTCGATAGAAATCAAGAGAAGTCATCAACTATGGAAAGCAAATATTGAAATCCTGAGAGAGACGGCACCAGAAAAGGTCCCCATACATCAACATATAGAAGTTGAAGAGGTGAGGAGGAACGGCGATCTTTTGTTGGAAAGGGAAGCCTGTGAGCTCTGCCGATAGGATAAACTGTCATGCTTCAAAATTTCCATAATAATTTTAAAAAAATTAAATTACGGGAAAATTAAAACTAAACAGAAAATATCAAACAACCAGGAACCTATGTGTGCGACTAGGGGACTTTGATCTATATGCACTACGCTAAACCAGTCGCATGTCTGCACATGCAAACCAAAACCACAAGGAAAACGGATGAGTGACCAAAGTCACCCAGTACGCACCCCACGAAAACCACGGAAAACAAAACCATAATCTATTTTCATTTTAACTCATTCGACAAACCACTTTCTCAAAACCTCATAAATAAGGCCCATACCAGCAAAAACCACAAATCAGGGCTCTACTAGTCCAAAACCACAAGCAAAGGCCCTCAATGGCCAAAACCACACACAGTGAGTCGGGAAGTCCGATGCCAGGCAACCTAACTTTGGCCACACGCAGTCCATTGAGGAGCGACCCCAGCATTCTGCACTGCCACGGTGAAACCACCCTGAGCAAGAGCAATCACCGTCCTGTGATTCCCCTCTCTCAGGAGAACCCTCAAAAGCCAACCCCTCCGTGGGAAGGCTGTCCTGTCTCCTAGGATGCTACCAGCTATGGGGCACGTGTCCGTCCCGCACTAGCCACCACAGGGTACACCTCCTCGCAGCGTCCTCCACACACGGTGCTCAGGAGGGAGTATCAAACCTCCACACCCGACAACACCCGAGCCTCAGTGCTTACAGCGACAGCAAGAGTATCATACCTCCCCGTCATGCCACAAGACACCTCAACCCGCGGACCACAACCCTAGCCTTGAGACGATAGTCAAGTAGTCTCATACCTCCAAGACCTGACGCCCCTCAGCCTCAGGTATCTCGGCCCCCGACCTCAACTAGGGAGTTGTGCCCGACCACCCGAGAATGTCGTCACATTCCTTGGTCGCGACGACACGGTCCCACACTATCTCAGCCCGCACATAGAAAACTAGAAAAACATTTTCCAAAACAGGTCAGTTATTCCTTGAAATCCATTTTCCAAACTATTTTCATATCTTTGAAAATTGTTCCAAAACCTCGGCAAAACGGCGCATCAGGTGTCCCAGGAGACCACCACTAATGGCCAACAATCCACTCTCATAGGGACAAAACACAACAATCGAGAAAGTCCTCAAAAAACACATTTGCAAACCATTTGGGCTCAGAATCAGCATGCCAAAATCAAGTTTGGTATGCCGAAAACTCTTGGTTCGGTAGGCCGATCTGGATCGATCGACTGAATTAGGTCAACGGTCAATACTCAGGGCAAATTCAGTATACCGTCCAAAAACGGATGACCAAAACTCGACTAGAGGACCTAAATTGAAAGAAAAACGGTATGCCGAGCGGAATCGGTATACTGAAATCCCCTAATTCGGTATGCCGTTTCCATTCAGTATGTCGAATTCTGCGAAACCAGAAAACGACCCAAACCCTATCGTCTGAAATTGCCCCAACTGGGACTTCCGATCAGACCCCCCAAACAAACACCAAAAATTGTATAAAACATAAGATGTGGACCCTCGAGTCTACTCCAAAACCCAACAAACAAAACTAAAATCCATTCGCCATGCATCAGGATATAAAATCACAAAGGTAGAAGGGTCAAAACGACCCAAAATGCAACCACCAGCATAAATGCCCAATAAATGCTCCATAAATACACAATAAATCACAATAAATTCTACGAAAGTAAATTTACCTAGACTCCATGGTATCCTAGCATTTTCGACAAATTTCATGCTCTCTATTAAAAGAGGTGGAGATGCGTACCTGAAAAATGCCTCTAGCGATTCTCGGCCGACTCCGACGAACTCCGGCGACCACGGCCTCGCCACGACCATTGAAGCACGCCACGCAAGCTTCGCGAACCACTCCAAGCAACCACAGCCCTCCGCTTCGCTCCTTTGATCTCTCTCTCTCTCTTTGTTGGCACGCGAGAAGGGGAAACAGGGAGACGAGTAGAAAGGAGGAGGGGAAAGGAGAAGGAAGGAGAAGAAAGAGTGGGGAGGAAGAGAAAGAAGGAAGGAGGAAATGGTGATGGCGACGAAGGAGAGCGTTGTGGCTAATAAAGCTTGCGCCCGTAGTAGCTGAGAACGTGCTCACCTGCGCGTCTCAGCCACTGACACACCGTACGAGCAACCAACCACACCACCTAACCACCATCCACAACCAACAACCCACAAATGTGGGCCCCACGGAGACCCCACACCTGGGCCCCACATAGACCCACACCCGGGCCCCATACGCACAGTGCCAAACCTCGCACAGGGACACGCAAACAAAAGCCAGCCCACGAGGCCTAATCCCAAAAGCAAGAACTGCACAACGAGCCTTAGAACAACAACACCTGTCCAGGAATAAAATTGATAAAATGTAAATAATTACAAAATGAATTTTACTGGTGTTACATCATAACCCCCTTAAAAGAAGATTTCACCCTCGAAATCACTTAGCGAAAAGGTACGGGTACTGGGCTAGGATGGCTTCCTCACGTTCCCACATGGCCTCCTTGGCTCCATGATGCCGCCACTGCACCAAGACTAGCGGAATCACCTTGTTTCGCAGCACCTGCTCCTTGCGGTCAACAATCCTGACGTCATCATCCACAAAGGATAGATCTTCCTGGAGCCCTTCTGGCTGAACTGGGATCACATGAGAAACGTCAGCCAGGCACTTCCTCAGCATGGAGACATGGAACAC
>JAMKQA010014577.1:0-14652 GCA_024699735.1 Posidonia australis
CTTCCCCCTTTTATCACACACAGGCCTCATCCTTCATCCCACAGCACACTGCACCCATGCACGGGTACACTGGCCATCCTGCCGTAGCACCAGACGGCAGAATGGTGGATCCGGAGGAGCCCTTAGGGGCGACCCATACAGTGTACACAGCACTCGCCTCTACTGCACAGTCCACAGCTACAGTAGCTCTAGATACTCTCCTCGCGAGAGTAAATGATCTGGAACGTACTCTCCGGCAAGTGCAAGGCGGGAACCGCCAGTCCTACCAATTCCGGGACCTCTGTTATTTCCCAGAGGCGACTCTCCCCCCGAATTTTCATATTCCGGAATTTGAAAAATACAATGGTAGGGGCTGCCCAATTGCCCACCTCAAAGCCTACTGCGGAGACCTCGCTCAGCTTCAAGCTGACGAAAGGTTGTTAATCCGCCTGTTCCAGAAGAGTCTCACGGGGCCCGCGTTGAAATGGTTCACTTCCAAAAACATGGCCACCATCAGGACTTGGGATGACCTTACACAGGCGTTCCTGGTGCAATATTCCTTTAACCTCGACTTAGTCCCCAAGTGGGAGGACCTAGTCGCTCTCAGGTAGAGGCCCCAAGAAGCATTTGGGGAGTATCTTGGACGTTGGCGCTCTTTGGCTTCACAAGTCAAAGATAGGCCCTCTAACGAGGAGTCTATTGAGATAGTGATCAGGGGAGCACAGCCAGCGATCGAGGCTCTGCTTAGCATTCAGCCTGTCACCACTTTCTCTGCACTGCTTCGGGCGGCTGCTCGTGTTGAGAGTTCACTGTGCGGCGGCAGTTTTCCACCACTCTTTGCATTTACCAATCAGGCCACTTCCTCACATAGTGGCCCTAGCAGCAGCAAAAACCCCAACACCAATCCACCTAGGAGGTGGGATCCCTCCAAGAATACCGTCTCATACATTAGATCCCCTGCTGCTCCAGTAGATGTCCGCCCGCCCCCGCAGCGCCAAGTAGTTTATGCACCCATGCCTACACCTAGAGCACAACATGCATCGCATATTACCCCCACTGCCACACCAGTATATCCCAACCCACCGGCTAGGACGCGCCCACCGTTGGCACATCCACAGCCGAAGCGACAACGCCGTGACCAACGCCACTATACCCCTTTAGTGGAGCCATTGAGCATGGTTTTCCCTAAAGTCGCATCCTTGCTGAGGTTGCCGGAGGTACGCCCTCCGCCTAATCCGCTGCCAGCCTGGTACAATGCTAATGCGTTCTGCAATTTCCATCGCGTGGCTGGCCACACGACGGACAATTGTTTCACACTCAGGGACGCAGTCCAAGATTTGATTGACCAGAAGGTCATTACGATTAATACCCAGGCAGACGCCCCAGCACATCCCCCAGTAGTACAACCAGCACGGCAAGCACAACCAGCATAACCCAGCATAGTTAGTCAGCCTTTGCCACAGCATCCGCCTTCAGGAGCACCAGGTTCCTTGGTAGTTAATTTTGTTTCTTCTTTTCCTTCTGGGTCAGTTTCTTCCCCTATCTGTCCCACTGCTTTGATTCATGATGTATCTTCTCCTTTTCCCTACCATTTGTATCGCTCCTTCCTCGGTAATGCCGAGGAATCTATTTCTGTGATCCATCCTGCTGTTGAGTCGGAGAACCCTAAGGTGCCACCTGTAGCTTATCCCCAGCCTTCAGCTCCAGTCTATTTAGCAGCCTGGCCCCAATCCAGACCAAGACAGCCAGCATGCCCTTGGATCCACCAGTACTACCAGCACCCTCAAGTAGATACCCCTACTCGCCCTTATCCTTCAATATCACTTGTACAGTTAGCAGCCTGTCCCCTAGTTGTTGTTACTCTGACCCACGACACGTATCGTGTTCCTTACAATTATGCCACAGGAATGTGCGCAGAGGTGACATGATCGGGTAGAGTATACAAACCCCCAGCAACCAGGCCTAACCCCTTAACCCAAGTCCCTAATCAGTTACAAGCTCAGCCATCTAGGCCCTCAGCACCTATAGCAGTAACCCCTGTCCAACTCCAGGCACATTCTCCTCAGCCACCTATGCCTAGAGTAGCACCATCCTATCCTACCATTAGCAGCCAACCTTCAGCTGACATCACTGCCGTGCTTAAGAAGGTTAGAGCCGACATTGCCATTTGGGACCTAATCCATACGTCGGTCGAGCATAGAGAAGCCTTCCTTAAGGTCTTTCAGGCAGCTCGTGTATCCCAGTCTATAGAGCCTGCTACCCTTGAGAACATGGTAGGAATGATCGCGGCACTCCAGGTTATCTCCTTCTCCAGCCAAGAGTTACCTCCCTCTGGCACCAATCACAACTCTCCCTTGTTCATCACTGCGCAATATCAAAGTTTTCGCATCCCCCTCACACTGGTGGACAATGGAGCAATCATTAATGTCTGCTCCTTGCGCACAGCAAGTGCACTCAGATTCAAGTCTGAGGATGTTATACCGACTGTGGAAGGGATGACTGCTTTTGATAATACGCATCATGATGCGCTTGGAATTTTAATCATTCCCCTGACCATTGGCCCTGCTCGCTTCGACGTGGAGTTCTACGTTGTTGATATCGAACCTTCTTTCAATCTCTTGCCTGGACGCCCTTGGCTTCACAAGCATCAAATCATTCCTTCAACCCTCCATCGCATGATTAAGTTTTGTTGGGATGACAACGTCGTTGTCGTCCTGGCAGAAGACATGGAGAAGGTTGAGTCTGTCTCAGCTCTAACCCCGCAGACTGTTCATTTCGAGCCTAAACCTACTGATGTCCTCTTTCGGGTTAATTGGTTTGAACCGGTTAATTTCATTCTGCCCTCAGAGCTTGCCGGCCATTTGGCCACTTCTGGCAACCCCCGCTTGATGATCGACAACCTTTGTCGCAAAAGGGGATATGAGAAAGGATCACCTCTTGGGCTTTATGGTGAGGGAATCACCGAGCCGATTGAAGCCGAAGAATGGGTTGAGAAAGACGGTTTGGGTTACAAGCGAAGCAGCCAAAGAAAGAGATCCCAGCGCTAGGGTAAGTCTCCTAAGATGATTATTCCACAAGATTTATCCAACTTTGTTAGCGCATGCATCATGGATCCGAACCACAGTTCCCATGTAGTGTCAGCACCACCAGTCTGGATCTGCCTAGAGGGTTCATGTCAAGACGACAGCCAGCCAGAAAAGCCGAGTACATGGCAGGGTATCATGCAGAGTGGTAAGCAGACAGAGCAGTCAACAGCTCAGATTCTGGTCCAAGAGGCAGACTCAGATGATGACATCGGGGATCTGGACCTGTTATTTCAGGAGCAGCTAGACATGCTTGCAGAAGACATTGCAGAGCATGACCGCAGAAGAAAAGGCAAAGCAATTGTTGCAGCACCACCAGCAGACACACCAATACCACCCCAGGACCAGATTTCAATTATGGTCCTGCAAGAAACAGATGAAAGGGATACTAGACCATTGGAGTTAATCTCCTGTCAGTTGGGAGGCGGGTCTAGTTGGTATTGGCAATATAAGCCTCACCTTGAGGGTGAGGATCAAAATCATGAGGCAAGTACGAGTGGGACAGATGGCGGCCCCACCAGTCTACAATAGAGTAGCCGCCAACAAACAAAATTTTGTACAGATAGCAACACAAAAGAAAATGATAAAGCAAAAAACAAGAATAAAGAGGCATCCACATCAGAGGCACGGACTCTTAGCTCCTCAGACCATCCAAACAGGGAAGCAGAAGCAGCAGCACAATGTCGGCATAGAAACACAAAGGTCACTGTGACAGTCCTTAAACGCCATCAGGGTGTAGAATCAGAGGAGGTCTTCTCAGTGGACATAACTGACCTGGCATTTGAAAAAGTGATCCTGTCAGAACTGATCGCCTACGAAGAAGAGGATGAGATCCACGGAGCTGACAATGAGGAGGAGCCCCCGCAACTTCCATTCTTTGATGATGATCCAAAATGCCCAAATCTTCATGTCGAAGAAGAAATGGATCTCATCAACATCGGCACAGCGGAGGAAACAAAAGAAACACGCATCAGTGCCAGTTTATCACCACAAGCAAAGGCGGAGTTCATGGCTTTCCTGAAGGAATATGTAGATGTCTTCGCATGGAGCTATGATGACATGGTGGGGGCTGGATATTGAAGTGGTAGTTCATACATTGCCACTAATTCCTAATTCCAGGCCAGTTAAACAGAAGCTCCGCAGATGGCGACCCCAATGGCTTTTAAAGCTCAAGGAGGAGATTATGAAACAGTACAATGTCAACTTTCTCAAGGTTGTACTGTATCCTGAATGGGTCGCCAACGTGGTCCCAGTGCCAAAAAAGGATGGACGGGTTCGCATGTGCATTGGCTATCGAGATCTCAACAAAGCGAGCCCCAAAGATGATTTCCCGCTCCCCCACATCGATATTCTGGTGGACAACACTGCAGGGCATAAGATGTTGTCTTTTATGGACGGATTTTTTAGGTATAACCAGATCAAAATGGCTGAAGAAGATATGGAGAAGACATCCTTCATTACTCCATGGGGAGTTTTCTGTTACCAGGTGATGCCATTCGGACTAAAAAACGCAGGCACAACATATCAAAGGGCTATGACAGCTTTGTTCCACGATCTCATGCATCAGGAGGTTGAAGTGTACGTGGAAGACATGATTGCCAAATCCAAGGAGCCCGAGGACCATCTTGCCTATTTAAGAAGACTATTTGAGCGCCTGCGAAAATATAAGCTCCGCTTGAACCCCAACAAATGTGTATTTGGGGTATCTTCTGGAAAGCTACTGGGTTATATCATCAGTCAAAGGGGAATTGAAGTGGACCCTCACAAAGCCAGGGCTATCATTGACATGCCTCCCCCAACCACTGAGAACGAAATTCGTGGTTTATTAGGCAGGCTACAATATATCAGCAGGTTCATTGCACAGCTTACGCCTATATGTGAGCCCATATTCAAGCTGCTAAGGAAAAATGCTCAGACTTCTTGGAATGAGGAATGCCAAGCGGCCTTCGACAAGATAAAGCAGCTACTGGTGAAGCCTCCAGTTTTAGTTCCTCCTGAACCAAGACGCCCTTTGTTACTATATCTCTCTACCACGCAGCATTCTATGGGCGCAGTTCTAGGCCAGCATTATGAATCCGGGCGGAAAGAGAAAGCTATTTACTACCTCAACAAAAAGTTCAATGACTGCGAGGTTAAATACAGCCCGATAGAGAAAGTCTTCTTATCCCTGGTGTGGGCCACACAGCACCTCCGACATTATATGATTCCATATCCCATTCTCTTGTTATGTCAGCATAACCCAATCAAAAATCTGTTTCAGAAGCCAGCTTTGGTGGGCAGATGCGTTAAATGGCAGGTGATGTTGTCCCAATACGATATCACCTTTGTCACACAGAAGTCCATGAAAGGACAAGCCATGGTAGATCACTTGGCCGACTTACCTTTGCCAGAGTACCAGCCTTTGCAGACCCAGTTCCCAGATGAGGATATATTATTTGCAATGGGTGACGAGGAACCAGAGGGGCCTCAAAACGAGCGGCAATGGTTTCTATATTTTGACGGTGTAGTCAACAAGCGAGGAAGAGGCATCGGTGCAGTTCTAGCAACGCCACAAGGACAGCTTATTCCCTTTGCAAGGAAGCTGACCTTTGAATGCACCAATAATGAAGTCGAATATGAGGCTTGCATCTTAGGCTTACAGATAGCAAGGGACCAAGGCGCCCAAGAGCTCCATGTATTTGGTGATGCCATGCTGGTTATTTCACAAGTCAATGGTGACTGGAGGACAAAAGACCAGAAGCTTGTATTATATCATGAACACTTGTTGAAATTGACTGAAGAATTTGAAGATGTCAAGTTTTCTTTCATGAAGCGAGCCAAGAATGCATATGCAGACGCCCTGGCAACCCTGGCATCATGGTTATCACTCCCATAGGCACAAGCTATAGACATTTAAGTCACATGCATTGAACAGCCGGCACATTGTATGCATATCCAAGAGGCGCCATCGTCTGCTGAACCACCTTGGTATATTGATATTGAAGCATTTTTGAAGTCCGGTAGTTTCCCTCCTGGCATTTCTGCATCAGATAAGAAGACCCTGGCACGGTTAGCGTCCAAATATGTGCTCGGGGTCGGGCAGCTATACAGAAGATCTTATAACCAGATGCTCCTCAGATGTGTAGACAAAAAGGAGGCAGATGAGTTAACATTGAAAGCCCATGCAGGCACCTACGGCCCACATATGAATGGGGTTCTTCTAGCCAAGAAAATTATGCTACAAGGGTATTTTTGGTCCACCATGGAAACGGACTGCTGCCATTTTGTCAGAAGATGCCATAACTACCAGATACACAGCAATTGCATAGCATGTCATCAACCTGGCCATTCTCTACTTGGGGAATCGATGTTATCGGGGCCATTCATCCTGCAGCATCCAATGGACACCGTTACATTCTGGTAGCCATTGATTATTTTATGAAATGGGTCGAGGCGGCGTCCTACAAGACAATCACAACAACTATTACAGAAAAATTCATCAAGAATAATATTATCGCCAGATATGGGGTTCCATTTGCTATCATTTCAGACAATGGAACCAATTTTATAGCAAAGAGAGTTGAGGATTTCCTCCAGAGTTGCAAGATCAGACATCACAGATCCTCCCCCTATCGACCTCAGATGAATGGGGCAGTAGAGTCGGCCAACAAGAACCTGGTGAAGATCTTGAAGAAAATGGCCGAGACCCATAAAGATTGGCATGAAAAGCTGCCCTATGCATTATAGGCTTACAGAACCTCCATCCGGACATCCACAGGAGCAACACCTTACTCTTTGGTATATGGCATGGAAGCAGTCCTTCCCTTCGAAGTAGAGATTCCTTCATTAAGGATCTTGAGGGAGGCAGAATTAGAAGAGGCTGAGTGGGTACAAGACCGTAATGTCCAGCTTGATCTAATTGATGAGCATAGGTTGCAAGCTCTGTATCATGCCTAATGTTACCAGAAGAGAGTGGCCCGAGCTTATCAGAAGAAAGTCCGTCCTAGAAGCTTTGAACCAGGGGACTTGGTCCTACGTGCCATTCATTTGCCAGATACACGGGGAAAATTTAGACCCAACTGGCGTGGACCTTTTGTGGTTAAGGAGGCCCTGTCAGGGGGTGCAGTCCTCCTTGAAGGCATGGACCATACAGAGCAATCAAGGCCCGTCAATGCCTCCTACTTAAAGAAGTACTATCAATAACTCTCAGTTGATCCTAATGCCTTGCACCATGAGTCATGCATTTTTTATTATATTCTTTGCATTCTAGCACAGCATGAATAATCATTTGCACCATTTTCTTTTTGCATAGCATCATCATTGCCCAATGAGGAAAATTGGGAGCCTGCTTGCGTAAGATGTGTCAAGTCCTCCTCATGTGCTACTACCCTAGAAGCTTAGGGTGTGAGAGAGAGATTTCAGAGGAATGGGCTAAATGCACAAATTCCCACAGGACCTATATCTCGAGAGGGAGTAAAAATGCTAGGTCTAGAGAGAGTGTGAGCAATAAAGAAAAAATACACAAGACCTTGGAGCACAAAAAGAAATAAGGAGACAGAAGTAGCAGACAAGAGTTGAGCTCCACTGAGAGAGACATGTGAACAACCTTACTCCTACCATTTAGCTTGGAGAGGAGTCGGAGCATGCACTTACTAAACCCATATGATCAAAGGGACTAGCCACCCCTTCAGCACAAGGGAAATAGCAGCCACCCCCCTCAACATAAGTGTTTATTACCTCCAAGCAGGAGTAGGGTCAATTAGCGTGCCTATGAGGGAGAAAAGAAAATGAACCCTTAAAGAGTAGGTATAGGACCCCAAGAATTTGGCATGAGGCCCATGAATCTGAAGGAGAGCCACAAATAAACCTAAGTACCTAGGTTAGTGCCACATGAGTCGAGGACAGTGTCACCTTCTATCGTAGGCAAAATAGGCTTCCTTGGCGCTGAGGGCACCAATATATCAATTAGCCATTTCTTTACACTTGCATTTTTTGCACAACATTCAGCATAATTGTGTTTGTTTTATAAGGCTTTTTTTTTGTTCACATTTCGACCAGGGGCATGTCAACTGCCTTATGAGTCGTGCAAGCATTTGGCTAGGGCGCATTCTAGTCAAGCATATTTGTATTTATTTTGCAAAGCATTTTGTTCGCATTCCAGCCAGGGGCATGTCAGCTGCCTTATGAGCCATGTAAACATTTGGTTATGGTGCATGCTAGTTTGAGTCAAGCATATTTGCAAGGCATTTTGTTCATATTTCGACCAGGGGCATGTCAGCTACCTTATGAGTTGTAGTATGGGCAAGTAAGCATTCAGCCAGGGGCATGATAGTCACTTCCTTAAAATGGAGGGATTTGAAATCAGGGGCATGCCAAATAATTGATCCAAAAAGCAGATATAGACTAAACAATGCAAAGCAACATCAGTGCCAACAATTTTTATTATGGCCTGTCATCCAAATTTTGCTAATCAGCTCGGGGCCTCTTTGAACTGCTAGCCCGTATGAAATTAGTGCCGCTAGGCGGAATCTCGCTCAGGGGCCATGTCTCCCTTATTTCAGCCTCATATTCCGCTGTACAGCCAGAGCCTTTAGTAATGGCAAGACCGGAGGATTTGATGCCAGCACTCATTTGTCGGGCCAACTCAGAAGTAGATGCATTTGAGCCAGCAACATGCTTTTTATATTGGTCAAGGTAGGGGCTTTGCTCAATAGAGTCTTGGCAGAAGCCGAACTGGCGAAGGACCCGGACGGGGTGATACTCCACGCCTCCAGAGAATCCAGGGAGAATCACAAGTCTCATGTCCGTGGCATTAAAGAAGGCAGTAAAGGTCCTGGACGCCGAAGATACAATACACCATGTCACAGAATCTGCCTCAAGATTCTGCAATTTGTCGCACAGCTCTTGCACTCCTGGGAGTGTCCTTGAATGATGAGTGTGGCTATAGGCTTCAAAAGCAGAAGGCCAAGGGCACAGAATCTTCATTCCCATATGGGCAGCAAACCAAACCTGGCAAAAAATGGAGTATGGTTAATGAAAGCACAGCAAAATATTATTAAATGTCAATGATTTGCTTACCTGCACCAAGGCGCCACACCCATAGAAATGGCGGGAGCGTTTCAATGCTCGGTCCAAACCAACGTAGGTTTCGGCAAGAAGGATAGGGGCCAAGTTGATCTGACGAAAAACTACCGCCCAGGCTATCTCTGCCACCTCGATAGCCACAGTCGTCTGGCCATGACTAAAGATCAGCTCCCCAAGGAAACGTAGTACAAAGCAATAAAGCCACAGAGTACCCATGGACGAGCGGGCTCCAATGATTGCATCAAAATAATCCAGACGCACCATGGGTGTAGGACCATCTCGGCAGATGAGTTTCTCTTCACAGTCTTCTTTTGCAATACATGTGAGTCGGCTCACGACGTGCACATAACTGTCGTGGCAGGTGAACACTGTCGGGGACATGAACGGTGACAGACCACAGAGTCGTCTGACTTCCTCCAGAGTTAGAGTCATCTCCACCTGCCCAAAGCGGAAAACATGCAAGGCTGGCTTCCAAAATCTGGCCATGGCACACAGCAAATGCCAATTAACCTCCACTTTGGCTATACTCAGGAGGGAGGAGGAAATACCCCAAATCCGGAGTTGCTTCCGGTCATCAGCTGTCAAAGCGTCGATCCAGCCAAGTAGGGCATCAGAACAGTGCTTAGGGGTCACCATGGTAGGATAACTCTACAGGCACAGATTTGAACCAAATATGGCAGTAAAAAGACGGAACTTAACATAAGCATGGGGCAAGCACAGCAATCTAGCATGATGTGATATAAGAAACATATGCAAACATCAAGAAGCATGTTCCAAAGTTCGCAGCCATGAAAGTGAATAAAATACACAGCAAGTCTACAGGAAAGTAGCAGGAAAGCAACAAGAAAAGCACGTAAAACAGTAGCCCTTACGATGGTAATGCAGAATCCGTGCCCAGGAAGATCAGAAAATAAGTAAAAGATGAAGAAGCAAGGTCTACCGCTGTGTTTTTTCAGAAAAGACGGTATGGTTTCTCGCAGGGTGTGGATTTATATAGAAGAGCAAAAGGGTTTTCAGCAAAAAAGGGAAAACAAAACTCACCATTTTTGGGGGCGCACCTGTCAGACGCACACATGCAACGCACCCATGCGACGCACCGCAGCAGCGCACCCAGGTGGCGCCTGGAATAACAGCAGAATTTCAGCAGCACCTCTTCTAAATGAGGACATCGCCAAAATCGGCGCCATTGTTTAACCCTGCACAGAGCTTTTGCATACAACCTGCACATACAAAAACCCCGAGGGGCACATCGCAGAATCAGATTTTTTTTATAAATTTTTAGAAGATTACAATGTGCCAGCATTATTACAGAATTTTTCAAAGAAAAGTACAAGTAAAAGCCACTCGTCGTCTGAATCTTCTTCATCAGATGCCGCCCTTTGAAAGTACTCGGCCAAGAGTCTGTTGCCTCGTCGAGTGATTCGGCGTGACCACTGAGCAGTTGCGGTAGCCTGAGAGCGAGGAGCAGAGTCGTGCACCACCTAGGTAACCTCAGTGTCCGAGCGGTCCTCCTCAGACGCCTCCATAGTGAAATCCCCACTGCTAGCTACATTCGCTCTCTGGACAGGAAAGTCTTGCTGCAAAATCAAACTTATGTTAGCAATAAGGATTTTAAAAAATGGCAGTATGGGCAGAAGAAAGAAGCATACCCGGACGATGTTGCGCCAGCGCAATTCCTGAAAAGTAGCAAATATGTCAGATACAGTCAAGATGGCAGTTTGCAAAGTAAGAATTTACCCTCTTTCGGCGAATGTCAGCATAGAAGGCGTTGAATTGCTCCTCGAAGCCCTATGAATTATAGCGAATGTCAGCCTGTCATAGTTCACACAATAGCAATGGAAAGCAGAGCTGGAAATCCTGTACCTGGGCCCAGCTAGATGCATACCACATTCCCCGCTGGCTATCCCACACTGCCTCCTCAAATAGGTATGGCTTCCCCACACGCCTGTACCAAGCAAGGTAGTCTGTGTAGTTGACTTCTCGAAGGACGTGCTTGTCCTAAGAAGCCATGGCAGCTGCATGCCGGCTTCTAGCAACTGAGTGAGTCGTGGCCGGGCGATCCATGTCAGCAGGAGGAGGGGCAGGAATGCAGAATACATCCGAGAACTGATGTCGCACGCGCCCTAGGAGGTAATAGGCCGACTTCTTCATGCAATAGAACCTCACCTGTTTGTCCCTAAGAACGCGGCCAGAGTTCAAGGGAGCCCAGTCGAAGCCATCGTACCGAGCAAATGGGCGTAGGTGGACCTGTTACAGAAACAGGAAGTTGTAAGCAAGCAAAGTACAACAAGCATGCAAAATTAAAGTTAAATGGCAGAGGAGACTTACATCCTTGAGTTCTACCAGGTCCAGCAGATACCGGTAGGACTCATAGCTAAACACCCCAGCAACAGCCCGGTGGTCAGGCTCGACCCACTGACGGGGAAGGGGCAGGAGCTCGTCCCGCAGGCGGCCAAGGCAATGCCCTCTGAAGCAAATACTTACAGTCAGTAGAGGGTACAGCCCCACATAAGAACGGTGCCCAAGCTTGACCACATTGTCGAGCCCACAGATCAGCCAAGTGTAGCTAGCTCCAGCCCAATCATAATGATCTAGATGCTCCAGGTTGGTCAGATATGCAATCCAGTCAGCATGAATGCAGTAGGCTGACAAATCGCAGAAGATCATAGCTAGCAGCTCCAGTAGAAAGTGCCTCAGTACAAAATCTGTTTCCTCACTATCAGGCTCGGGGTTGGGCCAGAACCTGTCCCATTCTCTCAACCACCCCATGGTGATCATATATTTCCCCCTAGGTGGCTTAGGAGGGACACGGCCCAGATGTGCAGGCGCAAGGTGGAGGCCGTGGGTCGTCTCGCCTATAATGGGCTCGTCACCAAAAGGGAGGCCTATCAGTAGAGCCCACTGGTCAGGCAGGACATTCAGCTCACCAAATGGCAGGTGGAAGGAGTGTGTCTCGAACCTCCATCTTTCTACCAAGGCTCTAAAGAAATTGTAATGCCCGTGAATGATGGGTAGGCACAGCAAACCTCCAAAGGGAGATTGGTGGAAGAGGAAGTCCTGCAGAAAATCGGGAAACGATGGAAATGATCGAGCATCGAGCCCCAATGGCATCGCATGATCCGATTTGCATCCCCTTCCTGAAATATCAAGAATCAGATTAAAGCCAAGTTAAAAGCAGATAGCAATTAAAGTACATCGAAGCGAGATAGTTACCCCAAATTCGAGACTCTCGCAGATATGATGGTCACTCAGCAGTCGCCCCTCAAAATTTTCGGACTCCTGAAAATGCATTGTCAGAAAACACCAGATTTAAATACTCGTTTACTTTTAGTTTTGGGCTTACCTCAGCAGGGACAATAGGAGTCGAGCTGCTAGAGGCCCGTGACCTCGAAGAACTGCCTCGTCGTCTGGAACGAGAGCTAGAAGGCATGTCCCACGAAGATTGTGGGGTCCCCGCCTCGGGAACTGGGTCATCCTGCAGAAAAGAAAATCCAGACCAGGAGTTAAATAGCAGCAGCAGGCATGGCAAATGCAAAATATGTCGAAGTTAAATTGGCATAATAGCAAAGGGCATGGCATTTTAATAAAGGCTATAGCATATGACAGCAAAAATGCAAGCATACAGTTGCAAATCAGTATTTGATTGTTGAATTTGTAAAAATAAAAGCTATCAAGTGGTTCAGCAATTTGATGCAGAGTAGTTAGCAATAAAAAGTAGAGACAATGTGGATTAATATGGCATAAGCAAGCAGCAAATATCTGCCCAACCCAACGAGCCTCACGGCCAACTCATCTCCAGCCCGCCACCACGTGGCTTCTACTGCAACCACAGGCCATCGCCCCTGCTCGTCGGAGCACCGCCAGAGCACCACCGACAGCCAACCACCACTCCCTACAGCCCGCGCCTTCCCCCGGTGTTTCCACGTCGCCAAGCCCAAGCAGCCACTGTGCGGTCCAATCCGCTGAAACCCGCAGCCGCAACGGCCAAACCCAGCAACCTGCAGCCAAAGCACCACCAGTCCGCTAGAACCCACAAGCCGCGACTGCAGGCAAACCCACAACCCACCGCTGCCTCCTGCACAAAACAGACCTACCGCTCGCAGCCCGTCGGAGCCCCTCCAGCCGTCGACTACCCAAAACAGAGGAGGCATACAAGCATGAGCAAAGGGGAGAGGAGATCGGACGTTACCTCCGCCGGTGATCCTCGGTCCAGCCAGTCCTGGAGGGTCTGATCCATGCCGCTGCCGCAACCGCTCCGCACCACGTCGACGCGCCTCATGCGCGCACCAGCAGCAAGCACCCCATTGGCGCACCTATCGTGCGTCGCCGCTGCGAGTAAAGAGGAAGGAGGAGTGGTTTCCGCCGCTGAGAGGAAGAGAGGGAGAAGAGGCGGGTTTCGTAAGTTGGAGAGAAAAGAATGAAGAAGAGGAAGAGGCGGTTTGGGAGAAGAAGAATTTAAATGACACCTTATGCATGTTGTTTTGAAGATATGAAACCCAATCAGCAAAAAACATGCATAACCAAGCAGCAGCAGCCCCTTGCAGTTCCAAGCAGCAGAATATGAAAATATTTCTTGGCAGTTATGGCAGTTAGTCAGTGGGGCCCACACGTGAAGTAAGTCAAGGTTCAGAAATGCAAAATGACTGTGACAATTGCGTTCCAGCCCTTATCATCTCACAGCTTATGCATCAAGTGCAGTGTATGCAGTGTTGATCATGTAACTCACAAAATGCACCACATGGGATAATTTGCAGAAATCCCCCTATGTTTTGTAAAATGGCAAATCAGTCCATAAAGGACGTGGGAAGTTTGTTTCAAAGCAGACATTTGTTGATATACAACAGAACCTCAAATGTCACAGCACAATGGCAGTACAGTAGTCAAAAGCAGTTGTGGATGGGTAATTTACAGTAAAGCCCAAAAGTTGTGGATATTTGCACATATGTCCTCACCTTTGCAAGCAAAGTGAAGAATCGCAGTAAACACGAGATTTGAGCATGCATCTCGACAGGAGTGCCAGTCTCCACACCGCGACCTTGGCAATCAGCCTTGCAGTTCCTTCCAGGGGAATAATCCTGGAGTCATTGCTTTGTTTTCCGGGATCTCATCTTTAGCAGATGAGACCCTTCTGTGCCCCTTTGGATTTCCGCGGACGCGGAATCCAGCTTGCTTGACTTTGACCGGGCGGTCAAGGTCCTTTGCCCCTTTGGATTTCCGCGGGCGCGGAATCCAGCTTGCTTGACTTTGACCGGACCGGGCGGTCAAGGTCCTTTGCCCCTTTGGATTTCCGCGGGCGTGGAATCCAGCTTGCTTTGACCGGGCAGTCAAGGCCCTTTGCCCCTTTGGATTTCCACGGGCACGGAATCCAGCTTGCTTGACTTTGACCGAGCGGTCAATGTCCTTTGCCCCTTTGGATTTCCGCGAGCGCAGAATCCAGCTTGCTTGACTTTGACCGGGCGGTCAAGGTCCTTTGCCCCTTTGGATTTCCGCGGGTGCGGAATCTAGCTTGCTTGACTTTGACCGGGCG
>JAMKQA010014578.1:0-10777 GCA_024699735.1 Posidonia australis
GCCAGTCAACCACACAAGTATATACTCAATCATATAGTGCTTGAATTTGTTCTTGTTCTACAAGTCTTCCCTTTCATTTTAGTGTGCTTTTCAGTCCAGCTTCGCATTGGTTTTCATCATTGTGCATGCATACGTGATGGGTTCTCCTCATTCGTGTAAGGCTGTCGACTGTTGAACACGAAACGAGACTCATCCCTATATAAACCTTGTACCTATGACCTCTCCATGACGCTCTAGGGATTCACAGGCCAAGGAACATCCCCATTTCGACCGATTGTCCTTGTGATGGTGTGTGAGACGGTGTCATTTTCAATCCATGGGAACATTCATGGGAGTCCTCTTGTGCCTCTTAGCCTTTTAGATTCACGTTATGATCATTGTTTTTCCACTATGTCGTGAAAGTTCACCACCTAAACCTACAAAGCACTCTTGTGTGTTGACATCGCGTACTACCCTTGTGGGTTAGTCCGGTTGAAATTTGGGTTCAGGGTGAGAAGAGCACACTGGCTTCCATTTTTGCTTGTTTTGGTTTAGCTTATTGATCTTTGATCCTTGATTTTCTTGCCTATTTTTTTCGCACATGCACAACATTAAACATCATGCTCCTCGGGCATACATTAATAACATTCATGTTTACGTAGCACCTTTATCTTGCTTAAAACATACATTATTGAGCTTTGCATTTTACCATGCGACACACATGAGAGGAAAAGCATTGAAAAATCGACTTGTCGGGCTCATGAGGGTGCCTAACACCTTTCCCGTGCATAACAAGAGTCCTTACCCATTCTGTGCTCGCAATGACCTATGTGTTTATCCATTGGCATTGGAGTCATGCCTTCTATTTTTGCTCACATATGCAATGTCTTTCCATTTAGTTTTCCTCGTCTTTTCGATTTTAATAGGCTAGGTGGCAACTCCCCTTCTTTCTTTATCCTTATTACTTTGTTTTGGTGTTTCGAGTTAAGTGTCATTTCTCGGATGCACCATTCTCATTGTGATTTTATCGGTTTGCATGTTTGGCCCTCCATGCCGTGCACGAGTTAGTTCGCCAGCATGGTCACAAGAGGAATCAATTGACCTAAGTGGCCCCAAATGCATTGTAAGTCATTGATTATTTACTATAATAAATCTACATTTCTCCTGAAAAAAGGAAATTAGGAAAATATAATGGGAACATTCGAATAGATGCGACATTGGATGCACCATTGAATTAAGACAAGTGTACAACAAGGTTTGCAGCAAGATGACGTTCTTTTAAAGTGTAGGATATCGAAATGATTGGAAGATGATGAGGGAAGTTTTGAAAACAATTGCTAGGATAAATGATGTTCTCATCTAGCATCGATTATTAACAAAAATTATAAAATAAATATCTAAATAATTACTCAAATATTGAGCGTAAATATAAATTAACACAAATGTTAAATATAAATCAATTTTTATAACTACATATCTTAATGTTTTATATGAGTTTGTAGGTTGTAAGTAGTTACCTTGGTGAGTATAAATTCACTCATTTATTAAATAGGTCAAACATGTCTGGTTCTTATCTTAATCCATTTAAGTCTAACCTTAACTTATTTAAATGTTGAGTATACTTGTTGAGTTAGAACTCATGATCACATTTATTTGATGGGTAAATTTTCAATGATTAATCGCTTGAATGAAAATATAATTTTAAATTGTTTATTAGTTTCATTATTTACAGGAGGTGTATAATTAAGTTCATCTTTAAGCAAGATTAGACATGCATTTACAAAATAGTAACATGTCCTTGCTTAAAGTAACAATTGTCAAATTTTTATATTTCAAACATATATTTTCTCTTTTTTTTAGAGTAATTTCCTTAATAGTATCTTCAACTATACATTTTTTTATTTCAGTACTCTCAACTATAAAACCATTCACTCAGGCACTCTCAACTTTTAATTCTTTTCATTTTAAAATAGTTATGATAATGTCGTTAAAATATGACACGAAAAGACTATTATGCTTTTTTTATTTTCTTTCTCTTCTTTTTCTACTTTATTCTTGTTTTTTCCTCTTCTTTCTCTTCTACGTCTGCGTCTACGTGACATTCGTCATCATTTCCATCATCATCATCCTTGTCATCCTCGTTGTCCTCGCCCTCACCATCTTCCGCCCGAAGTAGACCATCACCACTGTCAACTCTGTCAGGCTCGATGGCTTCAAGGTTGGGTTCGACCTCACCAACCTTGGTGTCAACCTTAATGCCACTGTACTGCTTGACATCTCCGTCATGAACCCCAATAGAGCTAGGTTCAACTACATGAACGAGACGGCGAAGCTGTACTACCAGGAGGTTCACCTCAGGAAGGCGACGATCCCTGTCGGGAAGATCAGGGCTGGGGAGACGATCTAAACGGAGGTGACACTAATGATTCTGGTGAATAGGATTGTGTCGAGTGGGAGTGTGTACTTGTATTTGATGGGTGGGAAGCTGGTGATGATGACCGCGAAGAGGATTCTAGGAAGGTGATGTTGATGGGGGTATTCAAGCATCGTATGGTGATGTATACGACTTGTGATGTGACGATCAATGTTGGGAGCCGGAAAGTCACTTATTCAAATTGCAGTTCTAGGACCAAGTATTGAGTTTGAGATTGATGGCAATTAAGGAAGCCTTTAGCAAGAGTCACGATTGCCCATGGTGGTGTGCTTCCCAACATCAACCCAGTGTTGCTATTGAAGAAGACGCATAAGGTATTTGAGGAGGGCAAGTCACTTGCCAAAGGTGCCAAGTCTCCCAAGAAAGCTTAGTGGAGGGAGGAGGAGGTGGCCTTTTGGGTTGTATGGATTCATCAGTGGAGTGGTTCCGTACAACAACATGGCTTGGTAGTGGCAGTCTAATGGAGAAGAAGGAGAAGGAGAGGGAGAAGGGTTATATTTCTATATAGTTGAGGGACACTTTCGTTTATTTTTTTTTGGTAAAATAACATTTTCTAATGGAAACACTACAGTGACTAACGACAATAATGAAGGGTACCAGAGTGATTGGTTTTATAGTTGAGGACATTGAAGTCAGAAATAAGTATATTTGAGGATACCATTAAGGAAATTACTCTAACTATATATATACCTTCGGGTTTCGGATTAGGTCAGTAACCTGCTCCTGGAACCCTTACCCAACCTAGGAAGTTTGTGTTTAAGATTTTTAAACTCATACCCAACCCATGATACAAAAAACTCGACCCAACCCAACCCACACAGGTCGGGTTGGTTCGATTTTCAGGTCAACCCAAACCCATGTACACCCCGACAACTCTTGAATCTTTGTTTGATGAATGAGGTATTTTGTTTATGGTAGAAGTACATGGCACAATGCTTGATTGCTTACAAAAACATTGTTGTAAATTTAAATTCTTTTTACATATTTAGGATGGAGGCTAACTCAAATAAGTAAAAATTTGACACCTCTACTAAGTATTGCATTTATAACTTTTAATTACTCAAAGAGATTATGTAAGGATTGTATATTTCCTCAATGTCTTTAGGTATTTCTCCTATAGTGGCAAAATCAAAGTGAACTTTTGGATAAGATTGTGTAGGATGCCTATTGACATTGTTATTGCTTCTTCTTTTTATGCATAATACTCTTATTTTTTATTCTTAATAACTTTTATCTTCCTAAGCCATCGTATTTTATGTAGTAGATCAAATTCTACATAGTTTTTCGTGTTATTGTTTATTTTCTTTTTTCAGTAACATGAGCCATGACTAATTTTTTCTAAAAGATTCTATATACCTAAATTACTTCATGCAACATCATTTAAAGATAAGTTAATTTGTACCCTAACTATTACGTTATTTTATTTACTTTGAATTTGTGTAAACAATTAATCAATAATTATTTTTATATAAATATTTTATTTCTTTTTTTCTTTTTTCTGTGCACGTATCACACGAGCTTTTCACTTGTTCTTATCTATTTTGTAATTCCCTTGTGGGCCATTATGCAGTACATGTATGCATTCCAAGATTCAACTCCATCTGGTAAAAAAAGGATTCACCCATTCAGCTCCATGATCAGTATAGATAATGATATGAGACCCAATTAGATAGGACCAAAATTTTTCTAAGGCAAAGATCACAGCTAAGAATTCTTTCTCAGTGGTAGAATAATTTAATTGAGCATCATTCAATGTTCTACTAGCACAGTAGATCGCATGTGGTAGCTTGTCAATCCTTTAACCTAACATAGTGTTGATTGCAAAATTAGATGCATCGCACATGAGCTCAAATGGTTTGATTCAATCGGGTGGGTTAATGATAGGAGCGGAGGTTAATGCCTTCTTGAGGTGCTCAAATGCTTTAAGATATTCAAGGGTGAAGTCAAAAGGGGCATCCTTAGATAATAGATTAGTTAAAGGTCTACAACAACTTTGCTAAAATCCTTAATAAAGCTTCTATAAAACCCTATATGTTCTAAGAACACTCTAATATCCTTAACAATGGTTGGTGGAGGAATATTAGCAATAAAATCTACTTTGGCTCGGTCCACTTTAATTCCTTTTTTCAATATGGCATGGCCTAAGACAATGCCTTGTTGAACTATGAAATGACAAATTTTCCAATTAAGTGTCAAATTCTTCTGTTTACACTTTTTCAAAACTAACTTAAGGTAATGAAGACCCTTAAAGAAATTTGAGTCAAAAACAGAGAAATCATCTATGAAAATTTCTAAAAATTTCTCTACCATGTCAAAGAAGATGCTTACCATGCATCTTTGGAAAGTGATTGTAGCATTGCGTAGCCCAAAGGGCATGTGACGATAGGCAAAAGTTTTAAAAGGGCATGTGAAGGTAGTATTCTCTTAATCCTCAGAAGCAATTGGAATTTAGTTGTAATCAAAATATCCATCAAGGAATAATAATACTCATGTCTGACTAATCATTCCAACATTTGATCAATGAATGGCAAAGGAAAATGATCTTTCCTAGATGTCGTATTTAGCTTCCTATAGTCTATGTATACTCGCCATCTTGTTTGGATGCGAGTGTGGACAAGCTCATTGTCATTATTCTAGATCACAGTAATTCCAGATTTCTTTGGAACTACTTGGACTAGACTTATCCAAGAGCTATCTGAGATGGGATGAATGATCCCATTATCAAGACATTTTAGTATGTCTTTTCTCACTACTTCCTTCATTACAGGGTTTAACCGCCTTTGTGGATCTCTAACTGGGTGGACTACCTCTACCAAATGAATTCGATGTTGCACAATTGTTGGACTAATCCCCTTGATATCAGCCATGGTCCATCCTATGGCTTCCTTATTCTCACTAAGGACAATTAACAAAGCCTCTTCTTGATTTTAAGTTAAGTTGATTGCAATGAATACAGGAAGGGTCTGATCTTGACCTAAATAAGCATAATTGAGATGTTCAAGTAAAGGTTTAAGCTCTAGTATAAGTGGTTCCTCAATAGATGGCTTAGGGTTTGATCTAGGCTCGGATATAGTAGGCTCAGGGGGGGGGGGGGGGGGCGGGGTTGTTATACCAATTGTTAGGCTTATGGATCCTTTATTGGGTTAACTCATTAGCTTCTTCAATAAACATTAATTCATTTTCAAAGATCTCCTCAAAACTTTGATCAAAGTGTACTAGATCAAATTCAATTGTATCCTTTATTATGTCTTCATCTTCTGAGAATTCTTCAATCATATTAACCTCAAATGTCTCATCTGATTCATTGATTAACTGCTTATCCAAATTAAAAATGTTGAGTGTGATTATTTGTAACGCCCCTGACCCGGGCATACTACCAAAACACAGTATCATAAGCATAATTACACTAATTACAGAACATTAAATAACTGTAATTAAGGCTCACCTTCAGGATCTCAATGTGCGGCTAGAAGCTCCGACTCCTGCATCGGAATTCAGCTACATGCGGTCTGCACTTGAAAACCAAACAAGTATACGTGAGTGACATCTAAGTCACCTAGTACGCGCCCCAAATATACAAACCACAAAATCTCGGCAAAACCATTAAAACTCCGCTTTTAATTTTCAAAGTTGGTTTTCTTTTGGAAATCCTCCTTTTTTTATTTATTTGAAACCACTTGGGAATTTAATCCCAAATTCATACTCTTTTCAAAAGCCATGTTTCTCTTCTTTTCATAAACATTTTGGAAACTTATTCCAAAACCACATTCTCTTTCAGAAACACACATTTTTTCAATTTCTTTTAAGACCTTTGGAATTCATTTTCCAAAACATACCCTTGTCCAATACTTGAGATTTCTTCTAAAATCACACTTTCAAATTCACATTTCTGACCAGATCCAGCCTAAAACACAATGCCTCTCGGGCTCAAAACAAAATCAATAATACTGGCTGGCAACTGGTTAAAACATCATCATTATTACATTTTAGGATTTTAGGACCATTCATAAGTCCAATTCTGGTCAAACCACATTTCTTTTTTTCATATTCATTTCCACTTTTTCTTTATTGATGTTACCTTGATCAGGGGTAACCAGGCACACAAGTAGTAGGCGAGGACATCATTTCCCTTACCTTCCTGCACTACCGCGGTGAAATTCCCCGTGCGGGATGCCACCGCCCCGGCCAACCGGCCTCAATTTCCTTTTTCATATATGCACGGGGATACGTCTTTGTCTGACGCCTCATCGGTGACCCGAACAACTAGGTACAACGACCCAAGCTCAGCCTACACTGTCAGTGATCCGAACAACTAGGTTCAATAACCTAGGCTCAGCCTACACCGTCACGAGCTCGGTGACCTGAACAACTAGGTACAACGACCCAGGCTCAGCCTACACCATCTCAAGCTCGGAAACCACAGTCGTGTCTGGCAACTTGTTCCATTGGAGCCTCATACTCCAACCACGTTGTCGACACTAACCCCCGTGATTCCTTAACACATTATTAGTGTTTCATTATCAAAACTCTTTAAGCTTTTCCTTTCAAAACCGTTTTCCATTGCAGGATTCTGTTTCCATGCAATACTTGCCCTCTTGAGGGGTCCCAACTCAAATCATTTAAAAATCATGTTGTAAAAAAAAAAAAATCACAAATTGGGTCTATTGCCCAAAATCACTCACAATCAACCATTTTGTTCGCTTACAGGGTCTAAAACCCAAAACCACGTCCAAATCTATTTATTTGAGTTCCACATTCCTCCATGTCATTACATGGGGAAAATATCATTAATACATGCTTAATGTCCATTTAAAGCCTCTTATTTCCACCATTATGCCATTAATTCGTATGGGTCAGGGGGTGAAATCGGTAGACCGAATTCAAATTCGGTATACCGAAAGTTACTGATCCGGTATACCGAAACCCCCTGTTTCGGTCGACCGAAGGTCTTCGGTCTACCGAAACCAAGCGCCTCTGTACAAACTGACAGGGATTCGGTATCCCGAATCCAGTTCGGCATGCCGAGTCTCCCGTGCTCTGTACACTGCCCCAGCCAACAGATCATTGGTTCGCCAGAAATGGGAGTTCCGATCGGACCTCCCAAACACACATCACAAATCATCAATAAATCATGGGGTGTAGACCCTTGAGTCTACCTCAAAACCCCTCAAACCATTCCTCAATCCATTAACTATGTGATTCATATGAAAATCACAAAAGGGAAGAGCTTAGTGAAACCTACTGTAGCTTACATCCCACAAATCCATACGAGTCCACCAAAATCCATCCTAACCGCATGATTTCTACATGTTCATGCTATTTATCACATTTCCATCCATTCTATGATTTCTCTACGATTTTACATGCATTTTATCTCTATTTCATACATTTAACATGATCTATTGGAAGCATGTAAACGAGCAAGGGGAAGGGCTACGTACCTTCGATGGCGCCTCGGCCATCCTTCCTGCACTCTGGCGAGCCTCCCCGCGCCCCGACGAAGCCTCCCCTGCCAGCGGACCACACAGACAGCCACCACCTCCTCCTCGGTTGTGCGCCGCTCCTCCTCCTCTTCTCCTCTCTTGCCACTCTCCTCCTCTGCCCACTCCTGCCTCCCTCTCTTTATCTTTGCCTCCTCCTGCATGGTGCCGGTCATCCATCCTGTCGGAGGAGACGGGGAGGCATGGGCCTCCGTCGCTGGTGGCACGGGTGTGGAAGAAGAGGAAGAAGAAGACGGGGAAGGGGTGGAAGGGTATGGCTCGTGAGAGAGAAAAGGAAGGAGAAAATAAGGAAAGAAAAGGAAAAAAGGATGGGTATGCAAACCGAGGCAACTGTGCATCCTCAAATCGGATTCCACATTTGTCCCAAATCACTAACAGGTGTACTAAAAGCCAACCACAAGCTCACACATCTAAGAAATAACAGATTATCCATTAGTAAACCATTTATGCAATATTACAATTAATTACATGGTTTATAAATAAAAATGGACAATCAGACCTAGATGTCACATTATCAAATCTCTTTAATTTAATCTCATTGAACCATTTTGACAGTTGATTAAAGCATTGGTTGTGGTTAAGAAGGGTCGACCTAGGATAATTGGAATTTAGCTTTTAAGGTAGGTTAAGGGTTGGGTTTCTAAGATCACAAAATCTACAGGATATACGAATTCACCAACCTTGACTAGAACATCTTCCACAATTTCTTTTGGTATTTTAATCGATCTATTAGCCAACTGCAATGTGACCCTAGTTAGTTTCAACTCGGCTAGCCCTTATTGCTCATACATCGAGTACGACAATAGATTGACACTAGCTCTTAGATCTAGTAAAGCCTTATTAATTTTAGTGTTACCTATTATACATGCAATTGTAGGACTTCCAGGGTCCTCATATTTTATAGGTAGTTGATTTGTCAAAATAGAGCTAACATTGGTTGCTAGAAATGCTTTCTTAGGCACATTGGTAATTCTCTTATGAGTACACAAGTTCTTAAGGTATTTGGTATATGTAGGGACCTGTTGGATTACATCTAAGAGAGGAATATTTAGTTTAATTTGCCTAAACACTTCTAATATGTTTTTCATTTATGTTGATTCCTTTTTGTTTTTGAGCCTATTAGGAAATGGAATTGTAACACCCAACCTGATTAACTAAAAATACTGTAAATTCATGAATATTGTAATATTTGAGTAAATGGTTATTTAATGGATAATCAGAATATTTTGGTGTGGTTTCCCGGTCATCTGTGCTTCTGTTGGTGCATGTGGGCTCCATGTGTATATGTGTGTGTAACCATGTCGGTGACAACCTCGTGCTTGGCGCGAAAGGCCAAATGCGCGAGGATCTGCAATGCCACTGCAAAACAATAAAAATAAGGATAAAAAGCAGAAGTCGCCACCTAGTCTACTTTAAAAAAACGGGAGACGAGGAAAACCATTTTAAAACACTAAAATCATGCAATAAAAATATTGGAAAAGGTCTTCATAAACCAGAAATGGGCAAGGATCCCTGTTATGCACGAGGAAGGTATTAGGCACCCTCGTGCGCCCGAAAAATTGGTCTTTTAATGGGTTTCTTGTTTACTTATATGGAATGTCGGCTTTTCAGCCTTTTCTGTACGCCCGAGGGCGATATGCAATGCAATGCTATATATAAGTGGTGCCCTATGCTAAACATGGGTGCCTGGGTTGTAGGGTGGGTCCTAATGCTCAGAAAGGTCACCCGTGTGGTGGGTCAAGCACTGGTGCAATGATATTGTACAGATATGATCAAAGATCTAACAACACCGAGTGACTTTCATCCTCTCTTTACTATATGTAAAACATGAACTATCATGCATAAAAATGGCTGAAAACAGAGTGGAGTCATCCTGATATGTCTAGGAAGACACACAGAGAAAACCAAAGGAAGATCAAATCGGAAAACATGCTAAACACCATGCCAAGAGCTACTGTGTGTAGTGGAAAACAGGCAGGTGCGCCAGTCCAGTGCGCCACCTATGTGCTCTACTGATGTGCCAGAAAGGTGTGCCAGAGAAAATCACAGATCAGACAGTAAACCAGCCTAATGCCATGCAATATAAAATCCTGTAAACTCGCAAACTCATCAGAAAATGCATCATGAGTATCTAACAAAAACCTAGCATGAAAACACAATATGGGTCTTATGCTCAAGGGCTATATGCCTCACACAAGACCACACCACCCTTATGCTAAATAAAATCAATAAGTTTCAGCCATGTTATCTAGATTTGGATCATGGACTGTTGCATAAGAACCTCCCAAACAGGAGTTCATGGGGCAATCAGTTCACTAGATTACAACAACAGGCTGAACATGCAAGATTCAAAAGTCATATAAACAGTGCTATCTTAGGCTGAAATCATGCATACAAAGACATGACATATCAGAGAATAAACGCCAAAAGCATCAAAGTCCAAAACACCCAGAAAAGCATGCAGATCATGATGTAAAGTTGATGATTTATTCTCTGACCAGACTGGTGCACCAGGATGGTGCTCTGGTTAGGTGCGCCACCCTAGTGCGCTATATAGCTGCTCCAGTTTGGTGCACCCCAGAAATTCTGAATCCAACTGTAGTCTGATTTCAGAATCTGAGCCAGATGCAAGAGATGAATTGTGATTAATTTTATCCAGATCAATTATTTAGATGGTAGGGAACTGAAATATGATGAAAAGCAAGCATAAAAAGTCCTCTTATCACTTCTCTTTAAATCAAGCATATTCATGGGTTAAAGGGCTATAATTACTGCTTGGTGGATTCTAAGGATTATGCAATGATTTAATTAACTTAACAAACATGTAAAGATGATGAACATGCAAAGAGTTTGTTTACAGTTC
>JAMKQA010014582.1:0-11759 GCA_024699735.1 Posidonia australis
ACTTTAGGATATCTTTCTGATTGTCTTCGCCAAATTCTAGATTATTGTAGGGTTCACAGTCACGTTGTTGTCCCTGCTAATCATTTGACATGTAGGTTCTGATCAGAGAACAACTGTCTTGCCTTTGATGAATCAGATTGTGTGAGTCCAGCTAGAAGGTAGCTGACATGCCCCTAGCATAAGGGTGAATGATCCCTTGAATCACTGAAGCGCTGATTTTGATTGAGGCCAGAGACACCTTCGTTCCTTGACTGGAGGCATGTATACTCATCCACTGTTCTGAGCTATGCTCGGATGGCAAGAAGTAATGTGAGAAATCGTGGTCTATCCTAGGCTGGCCATCCTCTATTACTTGTTATGCCACTATGCTCTAGCTACAGTCATGTATTCGGTTGTGTTGTCCTCAGGCCTTCCACAAACAATGTCTACCATGCTTGAACTATTGCGGAGGAATTGTTGTCACACTGCTGACACTGCAAGTCCGTGTAGCTCGTACACTGACTAGTGTCCTCACTGTAAATGTACTTTGACTACTGAGGAGTTGGATGTCCCTGGGTAAAAGCACTTGGCAAAGAGCCTGCAAACAAAAGGACTGATCCAAGCAAGGCTATGATGATTATTATTATCGTTGTGGGCTTTATGATTCGTGAGCAATTTAGTTATGCAAGAGTGAATTTTGTTTAATGCATGCCTTGTGATTTCAGTTGCTTGTTATCTGTATTTACTATCCTGCCTGTTCAATGAGTTCATTATCAGGATTGTTTGCTTGTTTAGTTCAGTTGTTGGTTTGCCCTTAGTTAGACTGGAAAGCTGCAAGCCTGTTAGAGGAGGATGACACCTTCGACTCAGTTGTCACTACAAAGACTTACAAGTCGTTAGGTGGCTCTCAATGGGTATTAGTGGCACTCGAACTCACTGTGAGTTATTGCAGTGGACCTGGCTCCATGCCAAACTCTTTAAGGTCCTGCACTTGCTTTTTCTTTTTCGATATCATCGTCTTTTCTTTTCTTTTATTCCCTCATAGACGTGCGGCTTCATTCTAACCTTTTCTTGGAGGTAATAAGCGCTCGATTTATTCAGGAGGCCATTATTGCAAGATGGTGGGTTAGTCCCTCGGAGGTGTGATTTGATCGAGCGTGTACTCCAACTTCTTTCCAAGGTATGGTAAGGATAGAGCTACAACGCACGCCTCCCACTCTTGGGCTGACTTCTAACTTCGCCTTCTGCCTTCTCTATTCTTTTATGCCCTTGCGAATGTATGTTTTATTTTCTAGCTCACAATCTCAGTCACCCCTAACATTTTATCTCCCTCTTGGAGGTGCAGGATCCTTGTGGAGCTTGGACCTTTCGTCTGGCTTGGATGTTCAGTGGCTCCCTTGCTAACATGGTCGTCTAAGTAGTGACAACTGAGGAGGGATAATCCATTCTGACATTGGCGAGCTTTTCCAATTTTCATCATCGGGCAGAATGTTAATGACAAGCAAACTACCCTTCTAATGTTTCTTGATGTTTTTTCCTCTGTTTTATGTTTTTTTTCTTTTTCTATTTATCTTTTGTGCTTTTTCTATTTTTTTTGTGTTTTGATATGTGATGATGCAGAAAGAAAACAAAGGAACACAGGAAAAGGATACAGCTCCAGTCCTTGTCGTTGATGTTTGTCGATTCCATTGAGGTTTATGACAACTCCTTGCAGTGCAGCCGGAAATTGGAGTCAAGACAGGTATATTTGTTGCCATCACAACTGTTCTTGAGACTGAGACTGCCAATTTAAATGCAGAATCTACTGATGACTTTGAACTGCATCTCTGTCTGAGTTGATATCTGTTGTGTTGGCTGTCACTCACTTGATCCAGGGTATTTGCATGTATTAGATTAGATCAACTCATGGCAAACTGGCAAGCTTTAGGGCTGGACCACCCGGCAGGGAACAAGAACAAGAGTGGTGCATATGCATGCCACCAGACCGAACCGAGAAAAGACAAGGACAAACCAAGCAGAAGAAGAACAAGGGTGGCATACACATGTGCTGCCAAAAAGAAGCAAGGAGAGTACAAGCTAGGGAAAAAGAAGAAGCCCAATGGATTCCCTAGGAAAAACTGGGAGAAAGGGGAAAACCCCTGAGGTTCGAGTATCCTCGGAGCTTGCAGGCCCTAACACGGTAAGGTCGGCTATTCTAGGGTGTGCATGTGTGTGTGCAAGTGTGTGTGTGGGTTGCCTCCTGCGTGTTGACGACAATGCTCCCATTGTCAATCAAATTATAGAAAGCATTCTGGAGAGTATGACACCCATTTGTCAAATGCCCATGTACGCGATGGTATCGGCAAACAAAGTTTGCCCTATACCATTGAGGAAGCGGGTTCAGTGGTGGGCGAATCTTCGGTAGCCACAGAAATGGTGCAACTTTAGGAAAGATGTCGCTCAATGATTCTCCGAGTGGGGTGAGGTCTCTTTCCTTATGGCGAGGCTGCCCTTGCTGAACTGACATATCAAAACATGTCCGTTCAACGGTGACATGTGGAGGTGTAATGCGCACTGGACTAGATGCTGGTGATGATAAAGATATGGGTGCAAGTGATATGCCTCGTGCGGTAACAATGATAGTCCCACAATCTATCATAGTCTGTATGACATCCCGTAGAGTGGTAACTCTCAGTCGAATGCCCTAAGGCTCGATGATAATCATAGTATACGCTCGCATCGTACCATCGAGGGAGTGGAGTCAGCGGGGGACGCAGATCTGGGAGTCTCAACAGCAACACAACCTGAGGAAAAACAGCGCTTAGCGAGTCGCCTAGTGGAGTGTAGTCACTTTCAATGCGACAACCTCGTTTCTTCATAGGTTGCTGTCCTTGTTGAGCCGATGCGACGAGATACACGGGGTCGACAGTGGGAGGTGTGTGCCTAATGTGCGGTGACGACCTACATGTTGGAACCTGATCCTGATGCTGAAGTGAATTCTGGATATACTGTGTTGTGTGTGGTGTTGAGCGCAAGAGCAATAGTTGCGGCACCAGGACAACTCCGGGTGACAGACTTGAGAAATGCTGTACTCTTGCGCAACTAATGGGTTGACTCCTACGTGACTGTGATGCATGCTGTGAATAATGCAATTGTGGTGCAAGAGGTAGAGATAACGCCTCCATCGCGGGAGCAGTGGGATGCCGAGGCGATGGTATGGGCGATAAAGTAGTGGGGCGAGCATGCAATACTATAGTTGTTTGCACTGGAACCTCAGAGGTTGAAGGAGGAGGACTCTCAACATGATCAAGAGAAAGGGCCATGCACTCGAACTCTCAAGCCAAAGCCCTCAAGCACTGAGCCTGCGAGGCCGAGGACCCACCAAAAGATAGGTCAGACAGCACGAGCGGAATAGGAACGGACCCTAAAATAGATTGATCCACAGCTCCTTGAACACCTGAAACAGGAGGGCCCGAGGAATAGGGTGCAAATGGCAGAACTTCTGGGACCCGTGTGGTAGTCACTGTAGTGGAATTAGTGATGGGCCCTAGGTGGACTTGTGTTTGCCATTGTCCCGGAAGAGAAGATAAGGATCTTCCTTGATTCTCAAATCGGGACGCACAGAGGGAAGGAGAAGCAGTCAAAGTGAGAGAGGGAGGACCCGAGTGTGGGACCCCCTTCAGAACAACAACCGAAGGCTTGTGGGTCTACGGGGCCATGGCTATCCGCAAGCGGAATAATGGAGCTACGGAAGAGGACAACGCACGAGCTCTAAGAAGAACTACAGTCAACAAGTGACCAATAGTTCAGAAAAGACAACAGAACACAACCACGGGAAGCCGCCCGCGACGGAGACACCCGAGCTCCTGGTTGAGGACCTCGTTGCAAAGTACCTGAGAAAACAGGTATCAGAACCTAGACAATGACTCAAAGACGGGACGCACTCATGGGTTTGGGTTTTGACTCCTGTCAAAAATTAAGGTCCTCACTCTAAATCTTGGGCAAAGCGTAGGTAGTGAACGAGTGGTGCGTTAGTGACCTCGTCTCCCGTAGTAGCATGGAGCTGTACCCTCTCCTAGCACCGGCACGACCCCGGACAAGGGGGGACAAACTAACAACACATTCTACGCCAAAGCAATAGAACGGGCTGCCAGAATCGTCCTTCGTAAACTGTGGGTAGACTCAGAGGAGAAGATGCATTCCCTATATGATCAAACATGTGATATGCTTTTGTATCTTTTACTTGCATTTTATTAAACCAGAGGGGATTGTGATCGTTTGTCTATAGTTAAGCCTTATTAATTGTTCAGCTGAGTTTGTGTGTTTTAACTAGAGGGAATTTATGAGCATTTGTCTCTAGTTACAACTTATTTATTTGTTCATCTGAATTTCTGTGTTTTAACCAGATAGGGAGGCAAACAAGTCTCTACTCTCCTAATCATGGCAAATTCAAGAAGAAAGGGGAAAAACATACAAGCATAGCATCCAAACAAGTCAGACAAAAGGCAGGATCATGGCATGTGCTTGTGTTGTGCTTAAGTAGGTGAATAAAAGCAAGCATTAGCAAACAAAGCATGAATCAGATCATGTGCATGTGCAGTGGCATAGCAATAATGTAAAGAAAGCGAAAAAGGCATGTGCAATCAAATATGTACAAGCAAATATCAAGCAAGCAAGCATAAAGCAAGCAAACCAAAGACAAGTAGGAAACCAAAAGGAAAGCTAGAATCTGGTTATCCCCAGTAGAGTCGCCAGTTCCTATGACCATGCCGGTGGAACCCTTGGCGCGGTTCCCCACCTAGTCTGGTGTGCGGAAACACACGGGGAGATCTGAGACGGTCACGGTGAAAATGGTTAATCCAGATGAAGAGACAAGACCCAGAAACACCAAAGGGAAGACAAAAGGATAAGGAAAGGTGTCGCCACCTAGTCTTTTAATGAAAAGACGAGCCAAACCAGAAAAACACCAGAAAAGGCAGAAAGCAAACAAGATGCAAAGATGCATGTGTGATCCGTGCCTAATGGACAATGCACAAATGAATGCAGGCCAGAGAAAGGGTAAGGATTCTGATTACGCATGGGGAAGGGGTTAGGCACCCCCTTGCGCTCGAGAAAACTCGGTCTTTCTAGGTTTCCTACTGTCAATAGTCTGCTAAATGTATGCTTTCTTATCCTATATGCTCATGCATGATGATGACCGTGAAATCAAAGGAAAGAGTTAATCTGAGGGTCAAATGAAGGCATTGTTAATGCCGCTTTACTGTATGCCCTTGGGCGATGAGGAAAATCGTGAAAATCTTGAAATTCTCAGAAAGCATCTCGTAAAACAGCAGAAATTGGGAATAAATCCAATAAAATCAAAAAGGGAAAAATAATCCTTATTTTGAGACCATGTCGGCTTTGTAAGCCTTTTACTATACGCCCTCGGGCAATGGAAAACCAAAACAAGTGAAAACTATGGAAAACCGAGGAAAATCGTGAAAACGAGGAGAAAACAAAGCTCCGAACAAATCTAGAAAAGCGTGCACCGAGTAGGGAAGAAAAGACGGGAATAATCCATGCAAAAAGATGTGAAAAGTATGCAAAATGCAAGTGTGAGTGCAAATCTGAAAACTCCAGGGTTTTTGTGCAAAAATCCCAAATCCGAGGAAAACAGACATTCAGAAGCCCAAATCAGCGAAAATACATATAAAAACACATTCCATGCATGTATGAAGAAATCTGGGGTCAAATGTGCATCCCTAGTAAAAATGAAATTCTCTAGGAGTCCGAATGCAATTTTACAACTAATGCATGCATGCACATCAATTCAGCACAAAATTAGGGTAAAAATGCAAGAAAAAAGGCTCAGAAATGATCCAGGTAGTTTTAGGGGCGTCATTTTACCCTTGAAAATAGGCAATCAGAGTAAAATAAATGAAGCATAGGGGCTAAACTGTAAAAAAACCAGCAAACAAAGCATCCAAAAGAAATTCAGTAAAAACAGAGGGTTAAAATGCAATTAAACCATGAAAACAAGCTTCTGGAATGTTTTAAAACAAAGTCAGGAAGTTTTATGCCATTTTCACAGCAAAATTAGCCTTCTAGAGGTTTCCTGTAAAACATAGGGGCCTAAATGCAATTTGTCCAATGAAAACATGCTTTTGGAAAAGTTTTAGAGAAGTATGAGGGCTAACATGCAATTAAATCATGAAAAACAACTATTCAAAGAGTTTTTGAAATATGCAAGGGCTTAAATGCAAATAAACCAGCAAAATTGAGCAATCTGAAACATGTATGAAAGTACAAGGGCTTATATGCAATTTTTACTGTAAAAATGTACTGTTAGAAACCTTTTGAAGAAGCTCAGGGGCTCACATGCAATTTTCACAATAAAATGAACTGTCAGAAACATTTCAAGGAAATCTAGGGTCTTCTATGCAATTTGTCTGAAACAAAACACATTTTTAAAACTCTCGAGGACTTTTATTAAAGTTTTAAACTCAGAAAATATTATTTTAAATGTTCAAGGTAAGAAATATAATATTTTCAGTTAAAACTTTATTCGAAACATTTTAGAAAACGGATTGCAGGACCTATATGCAATAAAAGGACCAAAAAGTAATTCCAGATGGACCTATTTGCAAGAAAAACATAAACTCCAGATTTTATTCAAATAAAATGTTTTAAATGTTTTTGAAAAAGAAAAAAAGGAAACGACGGTTGCCAGCGATGGAGCTCGCCGCCACCGACCGCCAGAGGGGGGCAAACAAGGCCTTCTCGTGGTCCGATCTAAGATTAGACTCCACGGGAAGCAAGAGGGAGAGAAAAGGAAGACATCCAATGGACTGGATGGGTGATCCAGCGGCTGGAAAGAGCTTCCCACCTACCTCACTGTCGAGCTACTCCGGCGACAGCTACGGGGAAGATGGAGGCCTCCAGAGGCTGAGGAGCAGCGGTCCACGGGTCTTGGTGGCTGTGGGGCGTTGAGAGGAACCTCCTCACTTCCCTAGGAGCTGAGTGGAGCGGCGGAACGGCTCCGGCAGTCGGCAGTGGTTGATCTCCGGCGAAGAAGGTTGCAGCGATGCTCCGAGGCATGAGGGGGAACTTTGGATGCTTTGGAATGTTGAGGGCGAGTCATGGAGTGATCCTGGACCGTCGGAGTGGTGCGGAGCTTCGGGAGGCGCGCGTTCAGTGGATGCTCCGGTCTTCTTCTCCGGCAACGGCAGCTTTGGGGCGTTCTCTCCGGCGATCTCGAGTGAGGCCTCTGGAACGTCGAAGCGGTGATCCAAGGGGCGGGCGAGCTCTGGGAAGACCAGAGGACGAAGACAGGAGGCTCGGGGATCCAGGAAGCCTCCTAGATTGCCCCCCACCTTTGTTGCCAGAAAACGGTGACGGCGGGGCACGGAGGAGCTTCTCCGATCAGGAGATCACTCTAGATCCCTTGGGATTGCTCCAGGAAGAGAGAGAGAGACCCAAGAAGCTACAAATTAAGACTGGAGGAGCTCAGAGAGTGTACCTGGTTGGAGACAATCCTCCAGAGCTCTGAGTTGCTCCTCGAGCTCTGGATTCTTCCTCTTGCTCTTTGCTCTCTTAGAATTCTTTCCCTCTATGCTTTCCTCTTCTCTCGCGCAGTGGAAAAGCCTTGAATGCTCCCCCTTGAATTGCTCTCTGCCTCCTTAATTTATAGGCCACCAGAACCCAACAACCTGCAACAGATTCAGCGCGCGACACCCAACAGAACGGCAACAACCTTCGACCGCCGTTACGCCAGCTCAGCAGACAGCCAACGGCTGTCCCCCACACGCTCTAGTTTGCTCCCTTGCCCGCCAACAGAGATGGATGGCGATCCTGGCCTCTTCGGCGAGCCATCCGACGATTGAGGGTGCTCTGACTTGTTGGCTGGATCGACGGTGAGATGGTGAGCTCAATAAGGAGGTGGATTTAGGCTGATTTCATGAGGCTTGGTGGAGAGAAAATGGGTTCAGTGGGTATGGATGAAAAATGTGAAAATTTTGATTATTTTGGGTAGGAAAAACTTAGGTAAATGAAGGAGGATTTTGGGTTTAATTTTGGTAGAAATAGGTTTAACTTTGGGAAATCGAATGGGAGGAAATTTAGGTTGAGCCATTGAGGGCCTTGTGGGCTTCATGGGCCTCCATGGGCCTATGTGGGCCCCCATGAGCCCAAATGGGTTTAGGTTGGCCAAATGGACTTCCATGAAGTCAAATAGGCCTAATGAGGGTTTGAGCTCAACCACTACATCTCCATCCTGCAAAATCAAAAAATTAGGGTGTCTACAGGAAGGCCTTGGTTACCAATCGGTTTTGACCAGGTACCCAAGTAATGAGATGTAGCCATGAAACTTGGAGGATCGGGATTGTTCGATGACTGAGCTCATATAAGGAACTTAAGAAGCCAAATATGGTAGATAGAGCACCTTCCGGTAGATTACTAGGATCCTCAACCTACAGAGCAGCTAACATGCCCTAGGTCGAGCATTGGCTTAGTGTCTCTAACCAAAGGACAGCTGACGTGCCCCTAGTTTGACATGGATGACCCTTAACCAATCAGAGTAGCTTGCATGCCCCTAGTCGAGTACTGGCTCAGTGTGTCTAACTGTAGGATAGCTGACATGCCCCTGGTTTGACATAAATAGCCCTAACCAACAAGAGCAGCTTGCATGCCCCTGGTTTAGGCGATGCCCTCCTGATTCTCTTAGAACGAAAGTTGTTATCACTCCCCCACTAAGAGAACCAGATTGGACTCTGTGATGCTCTTATGGTGATGTTTGTGGAAAGAAATGCATGCATGTTGAATGAATTTGTGGGATCTTATTATTGCCCTCAGCATTGGGATGCTTATTGCCAAGTATACAAGGGAATGGTAACTCCAAACCTCACGAGACTCTATCCAAGCCCCTAGTTTTTTGGGTGGCTCTTCTGGAAATGTGATATCGTGTCCTGGGCTCCATTCCAAACCCCACTGGACTATACCCCTACTTTTTTATTTTATTTATTCTTTGTTCCTCCCTCATAGGCATGTGGGTTCACCCTATCCCCAGCTTGGAGGTAATAGGTACCTGGTCTATGGTGGGGAGTTATTACTATTTAAAGGGTTGGCTAGGCCCTTTTTGGGAACATACTTTCCATGTATTCACTCCGACTCCTCTCCATGATAAATTGGTGGGACAGTGTTACCGTCATGCCTCCCTCCTTAAGGTTGACTTCTATCTACGACTTCTGTCTTCTAATTCTTTAATGCCCTTTCACAGATAATATATTTTTATTTTGTTTCTCACACTCTCATTCTCACCCCTAACATTTTATCTCCCTCTGAGAGGTGTATGGTCCTTGAGCAGCTTGGATACTTTGCCCAATTCACAATGAAAGGTGGCTCCCTCACTCCATAGGTTACCTAAATAGTATCTACCTGAGGAGGTGCTACGCATTCCCAACATTGGCAGGCTTATTCCGCTTATCATCACTGGGCTAAGATCCATGCATGTGATGATAATGCCAATCAACTATTTATAAATGCGCATGCTATATGAGAAGTAGTATGTGCTAAGATGCATGGCTACATGGATGCAAAAAGACATTGACAAAATGAAATCGTGCATGCATGAAGACAAGTGACAGTGTCACAGAGTGAGGACACATGGTTTATGATCACTGATAGTACTTTTTCAGGTAACAAGAATTAACTAGCTCTGACTGTTCGATGCAGTCCATGTCTTCAAGGATGACAACTCCTCCATTGTAGACTTGTTTGACAACGAATGGTCTGCACCAACTGGGCCTGAACTTGCCACGACTATCTGGAAGATACATTGCTCGCAAGACCAGGTCCCCTAGTAAAAAACTTCTTGGTCGGACCTTCTTCTGATAAGCTTTGGCCATGCGTTTCTGATAGCATTGCGCATGATGCATATATAGCTTGCAACTGATGCTCATCTATCAAGTTCAGTTGAACAAGGTGGTCCTCAATCCACTCCGCCTCCTCTAGCTCTGCTTCTTTTAGGACTCTGAACGATGGTATCTCCACTTTTATTGGTAGGACTGCCTCCATACCATATACCAAGGAATATGGAGTTGCTCCAGTTGAAGTCCGGACTGATGTTCTATAGGCCCACAGAGCATATGGGAGCTTGTCATGCTAGTCCTTATGTGTTTCCGCCATCTTTTTAAGAATCTTGGTTAGATTCTTATTGGTGGATTCCACTGCCCCATTCATCTGAGGACCGTACGGGGAGGACCTATGATGCCTGATATGGAACTCTTGTAGGAAATCCTCAACCTTTTTGGCTGTGAAATTTGTCCCATTATCAGGAATGATGGAATGTTGGACCCCATACCGGGTAATGATATTGTTCTTGATGAGCTTTTCAGTCACGGAGGCGGTCATAGTCTTGTAAGAGGCTGCCTCCACCCATTTTGTAAAGTAATCAATTGCCACTCGGATGTACTGATGTCCATTAGAAGCTGCTTGGTGGATAGCTCTAATAACATATATTCCCCATGTTGAGAAAGGCCATGGTGATGACATGTTGTGGTGCTGCTGTGGGGGTGCGTGAATGAAGTTGCCATGGACTTGATAGTTATGATAGTTTCGTACAAACTGACAACAGTCTGTCTCCATGGTTGACCAAAAATAACCTTGTAACATTATTTTCTTGGCCAATAATACCCCATTCATGTGAGGCCCACATGTCCCAGCATGCACTTGCAACATTATTGCATTAGCCTCCTTTTTATCAAGACAGTGTAGAAGCATCTGATTGTAAGACCTCCTGTACAGGTGACCCGCTCCAAGAAGATATTTTGAAGCTAGTTGAACCATGGTCTTTCTATCTGCCGCTAATGCATCTGGATGGTGACTCTTGGTTTCCAGGTATGCTTCGATGTCATGATACCATGGGAGCTCTGCTCTGGAATCTACTTCTTCTATGCTCATGCAATGTGCCGGCTGGTCTATGTAGGTTATCGAAACTTTCACTGTGTCATCCTTTGGTATGGACAACTAGGATGCAAGAGTGGCTAGTGCATCTGCATATGCATTATTGGCCCTATTCATAAAGGAAAAGCGTATCTCCTCAAACTCGACCATTAGCTTTAAGAGATGGGTATGATATGGAGGTCTTTGGTTCTCCAGTTGCCATTAACTTGTGAGGTAACTAACATGGCATCGCCATGCACATGTAGTTTCCGTGCACCATGTTCTAATGTAGCCTACAAGCCAAGAATACATGCCTCGTACTCTACCACATTGTTGGTGCACACAAAGGTTATCTTTCGAGCAAGTGGGATCATTTGGCTCTACGGAGTCTCCAGCACTGCATCGATACCCATGTGTAGACACCCCGATTTTGCAGTCACTCGACGACAGGCTCCTATGGAAGATGCTCTGGTTGCAACCACCACTCCTAAACCCTAACTCCATAGAACCCTAGGCCCACACAAACCCATTAGGCCCAGACAGACCCACATAGGCCCACACAAGCCCATTAGGTCCACACAAGACCATTAGGCCCAAACAGACCCCACTTAGGCCCGCACAAGCCCACACATGCCCATTAGGCCTGCACAAGCCCACACAAGCCCATTAGGCCCACATAAGCCCACTCTAAATTAATCCAAGCAAAAACCACTAATTAAAACCAAAATTAAACAAAAGCCAATTAAATCAACATAAAAACATTTGAAACCCTAATTAATTAAGTATAACCCTAATTAAAATCAAAATCAAGTAAAATCTACTTAAAACCCTAATTAATTAAGTAAAACCTAATTAAATTAAAAACCATGTTTAAAATCTAAAAA
>JAMKQA010014583.1:0-11791 GCA_024699735.1 Posidonia australis
TCAAGACCCTCTTGAGATTTTTCCCTTATTCTTAAAAGATAGAATAACTTACTTGTTGGTAGCCCACCAACACAAGTTTCGCTCTTTCCACTTCTCTATACCCCGAGAAGCTAGAGCCTTTCCTTTGAATGCTTTTACAACAAGAATCTTTTCTCACAATGCTTGATTACAACTCTTTGCTTACAACTTGCTTGTGAGGATATAGGATTGACTAAAGGATCTCAAGAATTACAAGTGTGTATCTGTATCTTTAATGGGGCATAAATGAGTAGTATTTATAGCCACCAATCCTTCACCAAATGTGTCTAACGACTATGCTAACAGTCGTAAACGGCTAGTAATTCGGTATGCCGTATTTTACCTTGATGTACCGTTTTTCCTTTAGTCTACAATTCACGGTTAATTCGGTATGCCGTTTTTATTTCGGTATACCGTTTTTCCCTGAAACGGTATGCCGTTGTTCCAGCGGTATGCCGTTTCTTCAGTTTGCTTGTATTCCGCAATTCTTCGGTCTTCCGATGCTTTGTTCCGTTTTTTGCTGAAACGGTATGCCGTTCTTCCAGCGGTATGCCGTTTTTTTTTTCTTATTTTACAGGAACGGAAGGTCGAGTATGTGCCGCAACTTCTAAATCGGTATGCCGTTTTTCACACGGTATGCCGTTTTTGTTCTGAGCTATGAATGTATGATTTTTGTCTTTAAACATTTAATCCTTTTTCTATGTAATTATTTATAGCAATTAATTTCCTTGAATAATCATCAAAATCAACATATAATATTTCTCACAGTGAGGACTCAGCTTGCCATGCTTCCTGAACCTCATGACACTCTTGGTCGGTGACACCTTCAGGAATACATAGTCTTCTACTAGAAATTCCAATGGTCTCCGCCTCTTGTCGGCATAACTCTTCTGCCGACATTGTGTAGCTAACAGCCTACTACAGATCAAATCCACCTTGTCAGCATACAACTGCCCAAGCTTCGGACCAATCAATTGACGCTCACCCACCTAGCTCCAGTAAACTGGCGATCTTCATGGCCTATTATACAGGACTTTGTACGATGCCATCTCGATGCTCGAGTGATAACTATTATTGTAGGCAAACTCAATCAGTAGAAAATGGTCCTTTTAGCTCCCTTGAAAGTCTAAGGCGCATGCTCTAAGCATATCCTCTAGCATCTGGATAGTCCTCTCAGTCTGACCATTTGACTGAGGATGAAATGCTGTGCTATAGTTGAGCACGGTGCCAAAAGCCTCCTATAGAGTTCGCCAGAGTCTTAAGGTGAACCTTGTGTCTCTGTCCGACACGATGGACACCGGAACACCATGCAACCTCACATCCTCGGATACATATAACTTCGCTAGGCGGTGCATCGGAAGCTTCACCCAAATAGCGAGGAAGTGAGCAAACTTGGTCAGTCGATCCACGATCACCCACACGATGTCGTTCTTCCTCTCAGTCCGTGGTAAACTAGTCACGAAGTCCATCGAGATGTGCTCCCACTTCCACACAGGAATATCCAGCGGTTGCAAGGTCCCTTCAGGTCTCTAGTGCTTTGCCTTGACCAACTAGTAGGTGATACATCTCGCCACATGGTTAGCAACACCTATCTTCATGCTAGGCCACCAAAAGTTCCGCTTCAAGTCTCGGTACATCTTCGTACTCCTAGGGTGAATAGTGTATCTAGAACGATGCACTTCATCCAGCAACCTTTGCCTGACCTTCTCATGCTAGGGCACATACAGACGCATATCATACCTCAACTCTCCATATGCCCCAACAGAGAAATGAGACTCTCTACCAGCCTCTAGCTTCTCAAACACAACCTGAACAAATAGATTCAGTTGCTGACAGGAGACAATAAACTCTAACAATTTAGGGCGAACAGACAAGTTGGACACCTAGGCACCAACCGTTCCCCAAGCTTGCCCCTTCGGCCAGTAGCTCACCATATCCTCCAACATGGTCCACTCCTTGAACATCAAGCTCGCCATCACGTGCGTACGACGACTCAAGGCATCGGCGACCATGTTGGCCTTATCGGGATGGTAGGATAGGCTAAAATCATAGTCCTTCAGATACTCCATCCAACGACGCTGCCTCAGGTTAAGGTCTCTCTACGTGAAGATGTACTTCAAGTTCTGATGATTGGTGAAGACCTCAAACTACTCTCCATAGGGATAGTGTCGCCAAAGCATGAGAGCGAACACTACAGCAACCATCTCCAAATTGTGGGTCGAGTAGTTCTTCTCATGATCCTTCAGCTGGCGCGAAGCATACGCGATAACATTACCATGCTACATTAGAACACACCCCAACCCAACACCACTGGCATCACTATACACAGTGAAGCCACCACTTCCAGAAGGCAGGGTCAACATAGGGGCAGACACCAGACGAGACTTCAGCTCTTGGAAACTCGCCTCACAATTCTAGTCCCAACAAAACAAAACACCCTTCTTGGTCAACTCCATCAAAGGCACAGCTATAGAGGAGAAATCCCTGATAAACCTCCTATAATAGCCCACCAGACCCAAGAAACTCCTGATCTCTGACACAATCCTGGGTCGCTTCCAACTGCTAACTACCTCAACCTTGGTAGGATCCACTCTGATGCCTTCTCCAGAAATCAAATGGCCAAGGAACATGACTTCGCTCAACCAAAAATCACACTTGGAGAATTTAGTGTACAACTGATGACGCTGTAGAGTATCCAAAAATGTCTTCAGGTGTAAGGCGTGAGTCTCAACATCTGGGGAGTAGACAAGCACGTCATCAACAAAAACCATGATGAACTGGTCCAGAAAAGGGCTAAAAATCTTGTTCATCAGATCCATAAACGTAGTTGATGCATTGGTCAAACTAAAGGGTATGATCGTGAACTCGTAATGCTCGTACCACGTCCGGAAAGTAGTCTTTTGAATGTCTGAGTTTCGTATCCTCAACTGGTGATACCCTGACCTCAGATCAATCTTCGAGAGCACGGATGCAAATTGCAACTAGTCGAATAGGTCATCAACGCTGGGCAAGGGATACCTATTCTTCACCGTGATCTGGTTCAGCATCCGATAATCTATATACAGTCGAAGCGAACCATCCATCTTACAGACGAATAAGACAGGTGCTCCGTATGGAGACACACTCAGCCTGATAAGCCCATTGTCTAGCAACTCCTGCAACTGAGTCTTGAGCTCTCGCAACTCCGCTGGTGCCATGCGATAGGGAGGCTTCGACACAGTACCAAAACCAAGGATCAGGTCGATCGAGAACTCTACTTCCCTGTGAGGTGACATACCAGGTAAATCGTCAGGAAAAACGTCAAGATATTCACACACCACAGAGATATTGTGAACACCCAACTCAGGAGAAATGAAGGTAACTATACTAACTAGATACCCCACGCAAGCCCTGACCAAAAACTTATAAGCCCTCATAGCTAAAATGACAAGCTTAGGCTCACCTTGACACCCACCTTGCACAAAGAAAGACCCATCCTCAGGAGACCCAAAATAAACTCTCCTTCGAGCACAGCCGATCAAAGCGGACTGCTGTGCCAACCAGTCTATGCCAAGTATCACATTGTACTCTTGCATGTTCATCACGATCAAGCTAGCGTCGAACTCTCTGTCATTTAGCGTCAAGTCGATAGACCGCAAATACTTCCATGCCAAACTGTGCTCCCCAGCGGCGTCACATCGTTGAGATGAAAGGCCAGTCTAGCTGGTCTCTCTCTCAACTCCGCCGCGAAAGACTCAGAGATGAAGGAGAAAGAACTCCTTGAGTCAAACAACACTTTGGCCATCCAGCCAGCCACAATAAAAGAACCTCATGGCCAAACAAACAGCACCACACATCCATACAATCAGGCAGATGTCCAAATTACAAGAAGATTACAATAAATCTTAGAGGGTTACAGAACCAACTACTCATCCTTACCCTCAACAATATTTCCCGAAGACCCAGCACCTGGAGCTGCAATGGTGAACTCCCATCCTTTAGTCAACTGCAATGGCGCGGTTCCGGCCATCTTCGATAGTTCCAAACAAGATCTCTGAATGTGTCCTGCCTTCCCACAATTATAGCACACCACTGGAGTTCCACCTAGGTTGGGGAAAATTCTTTTAAAACCTCGGCAAAATGGTACATCAGGTGTCCCAAGGGACCACCACTGACGACCCACAATCCCATCACAATGGGACAAAACAAACCAGTTCGGAAAACCATCAAAAGTCAGATTTTATAACATGTTTGGGCCCTAATTCGGCATGTCAAAAAACAGGTTTGGTATGCCGAAATCCATTGATTTGGCATGCCATTCTGTCTCCGGTATGCCGAAATTCATTGGATCAGTCGGCTGGAAGGATTCGACATGCCGAATCCACTAGAGGACCAATACTTTCAGAAAAATGACATTCTGAATTGATTCGGTATACCACAATTCACTAATTTGGTATGCCATTTCCACTTTGGTATGTCGAATTCTACGAATCTCAGAAAATGGCCTAAAACACTACGGTTTGAAATCTTCTAAAGTGGGAGCTTCGATCGGACCCCCCAAACAAACCCCAAAAATCTCACATAAAACGTAAGATGTAAACCATTGAGTCTATCCCAAAACCCAACAAACAAAACCAAAACCATTCACCATGCATCAAGATACAAAATCGCATATGCGTCAAAACGACCCAAAACGCAACCACCGGCTTAAATGCCCATAAATCCACCATAAATTCACAATAAACTCTAAGAACGTAAATTTAGCTAGATTTCATGCAATCCTATCAATTTCTACCATTTTCATGCTCTCTATTACAGGGGTTGGAGATACGTACCTGAGAAATGCGCATTGGCGATCCGCTGGTTGACTCTGACGACCATGACCCTCGCCGAGGCACACACGACCACAAGGGCACACCACCCGAGCTCCACACTCCGTCACAAGCCACCGCACGCCTCCGCCTCTCATTCTCCCACTCTCAGGCTCTCTGTCTGTTCCTCACCCGCACCCTCCAACAGCAATGGAAAGGGGGAGTGAAGAAGGAGGAGGAGTGGAGGGGGAAAAAGAATGGAGGGAGAGGAGGCTCGGTCGCCTTGGTGTCCCGCACTGCTCGGTCGCCACCAGAAACAGGGGAGGAGAAGTTGGTGAGGAGGAGAAGAGAGGGAGGTGTGCTGGAGAAGTCTTGCCACATGCATGCGTTATATATGCTGGGAGAGGGAGTCACTACACATGCACATCTACACATCTCAACCACCAAAGACATCGCGCGAGCCAACAACTCCCCACACCAAACGTACTCACCAGCTGGCCCACATTGTGGGCCTCACATGGACCCACACCCGGGCCTTACATGCATAGTGTTACAATGCACAGTGCCAAACCACACACAAGGACGTGCAACAAAAGCCGGCCCACGAGAGCCAAGCCCAAAAACACAAAACTACACAAATGGACCTCAGAACAATAACACCCATTTAGGAATAAAATTCATAAAAATGTATATAATTACAGAAATGAATTTTAATGGGTGTTACACACTACTAGTCATGGATTACAATATAAAAGTACAATATAGAGATTTTACCACATGGAAATGCCATGTGTCCTCGAATGCTAAGTGGTCTATATATACCCACTTCTTATCAATAGGCCATAACTCCCACTGCTTTGCAAAAGAAGCAAGGAGCCTATTAATTTGTTTTCCACCTTCTACCTTATAGCGCTTTCCTTAGGTGATCCTACAAAGTCACCCTTGGCACATGTTTTTCCTTTACTACTCTTAGAGGAGACTTTCCTAATTTCATTTACTTCAGTGGGAAGTGGCTCAAACTCAGGAGGGCAATTGACAAACTCAGGAGTTGCAATAGGATTTGTAGTTGTAGGCATTTGAGCCGGTGTGGGGTTGGTGGATGCAAGTACTTGGGTAGGTGTAGGGTTGGTGGATGCAGGTATGGTGTTTTCAGGCCTCCTAGAGGTGGATGCAGGTATGGTGTTTTCAAGCCTCCTAGAGGTGGATGTTGATGGCAGGCCTTCAATGTAATAAATATTCTAGGAGCCATAGAAAAGAACCTGTGAAACATATATACAAAAAAAATGTTATATAGACTGAAATTAGCACCTCACAAAAACAATTATCAAAGTATGAAAGGATAATCTTTCAATGTTTAAATTTTATATATAGTATGTTCTAACATGCATGTCTATTACTTAAGAGTGTTGAAAAAACATTGTGCATTAAAGGAAAGAAACATGCACAAGTAAGTCACTAATAAACTACCTAGTATCAATAATAAAAGCCAAAAACAGCCAAATTGTAGTGCACCCAAAAAAAGCACCAAACATTACATCAACACACGATATCAAACACACAATCTGATTTTAGAAATTAAAGTACCAAAAAAGGGAAATATTGGATTGAATGTTTAGTATTAACACATGATATTGTAGTGCAACCTAGTAAAGATTCGTTAAAAAATGAGAGAGGTCCCATTTACCCCCCATACCGTTGACATTATTGTATTCTCATCAATGCAAAATTGTAGATAGATGGAGTTATCAACAAGCTACTTACAATGAAAGAAAGCAGAACACAAGCTCAATACATTAGTTCCTGACAACATAGGATACATAGAAACTGACTTCCCAAACTCCTTAAAAGGACCTATCATCAAAGATATACACACTACCAACATGCAACTCAACATCAAACTTTTGTTTAGTTTGGGGCATGTCATAGAAATTCCTAGAAGGTTTTCTCAGTACAATGTACCAATCAGAATCAATCGGATCTTCAACATAAAAACAATTCTTAGCTTGAGAAGCATGTATGAAAGGATCATCTTTATGTCGATTTCGTTTAATATTGACACAATTGAATCCAAATCAGTCTTTTTTAAAACCCATTTGTTATATATTCATCAAACCAATTTCATTTGAACAAGACCACATTGAAAGATTGTCCATAATGCAACTTCAAAACATCTTCCAAGATACCATTTTAAGTGACACCATCAGACACAAGATTTCTATCTCTAGAACTGGCATAACTTGAAGTTTGTGCACTCAACATAACACTACTATTTTGAGTTTTGCGTCTATTTCCCAACTCTTTAGTATGAAATCTACATCCATTTATAGACTATCTATCATATGAAGTAACTTCAGTACTAAGACCTCGTGCCAGCCACTTCAGATCTTATGAGATATCCTCTTTTCCTTGTAAGTGCAACTGCCTTACCTACAACAAAAATAATTAATTGTCAGATTTGATTAGTTTTGTTATGATATGAGTACAATAACTCTAAAGGATTTAGTGCACTCACATGTTCCTTAAACCAAGATATAAATTCAATATGATGTTTACTTTCAAGCGACCAAGGAGATATCCTTGGTTTTTTCTCTTGAATCTCTGCTATGTGCAGATGTCTATATTGATCCACTATGGGTAAGTTAAAAAGGAAATATCGATGTGTTTTTTCTAATATTACACTATCTTCATGGGATGTCTTTGTCCCACCAATGTGTACATTATCATTAATGTGTTCCTCGCTAGTGAACCTTGTCTCTACTCCATTCAAGTAACGTGAGCAAAATGTCAAACACTCATCAGCCAAATACCCTTCTACAATTGATCCTTCTAGTCGACATCTATTGTGAACATATCGTTCAAAGTAAAAAGATACCTGAGAGTTCAGCAATCAAAATTTTATAAGGAATATTATATATGAAATATAAACAAAATTTACAAGTAAAAATATTTTAATATAACAAACCTCTCTATTGGGTACATCCAATGATATTGAACTGGACCAACAAGTCTTGACTCATTTGCTAGATGAATAGATAAGTGCATCATAATAGTAAAAAATGATGGTGGGAAAATATGCTCTAATTGACACAATATGAGTACAATGTTGAATTCTAACTATTCAAATTCAGAAACATTTATCACTTTAGAGCATAATTGCTGAAAGAACCCACATAACTACACCAAAATTGAACAAACATCTTGCTGAACTATCTTTCTCATTGCAACTGGTAAAAGCTGTTGCATAAGAATATGACAATTATGACTCTAGAGTCCAGATATTTTCTTTTCTTTCATTTGAACACAATAGGAAATATTTGGCGAGTATCCATCAGGAACCTTCAGACCATGCATGACATGACATAATGTTTCTTTTTCTTTATTTGACAATGTGTAACATGTAGGTGGTATATACATTTAGCCTCCATCACGTTTTTTAGGATGAAGATCCTTTCGTATAACCATTTCCATTAAATCAAGATGAACTTGTATGTTATCCTTAGATTTCTTGTCAATGTTCAATAGAGTACACAAGATGTTGTCACATACATGTTTTTCTATGTGCATAACATCAAGATTATGTCTCACCAATAAGGACTTCCGATAAGGAAGATGAAAGAAAATGCTAATTTTTTCCAAGCATAAGGTAAACTGTTTTCTTCTTCAATTTCATCATACTTTCTCTTATGACAGCCTCCTTCAATAGTAGTTATTGGTTTTCTGAAAGTTGAATTTTTATATCCCTTAAATTGCTCCAGTATATCATGCGCAGACAACATCTTCGGCTTTGCTCTCCATTCTTGTGTATTATCAAAATTTTTCTTGTCACGACGATAATGATGAGTTGGCTCTAAAAATCGATGATGAAACATATAGCTTTCTTTCTTCGAATGCTTCAAACGATGACATAATATATCCTTATTACAACAAGGACATGCCAACTTTCCATTAGTACTCCAACCGGACAAATTCGCATATGGAGGAAAGTCATTTATTGTCCATAAAACCACAACATGCATCTTAAAATTAGATTTTGTAGATGCATCGTAAGTTTTAACACTATCTTGTCATAATATCATCAACTCATCAATCAACGGCTCCAAGTAAACATCAATGTCATTGCCTAGTGCTATAGGACTAGGAATCAACAAAGACAACAAAATTTGATTGTTTCATGCACAACCATGGTGGAAGATTGTTTGGCCTAAGAATGACAGGCCATGTACTGTAACGCCCCAGCACTACACAATAGTATAGAAACTATCCAAATAATTTATTTAAATCTAAATTAATTGAAATAACAATTAAATAATAGTTTCAAATTATAACCCAGCCCTGTGTGCTACTAAAAGACTTCAAAAATCGCACCCGAGCAAGGATGCACCTCCAACTATGCACCTAAAATAAAACAATTTAAGACCACACGTGAATGACAACAGAGTCACCTAGTACGTGCCCCAAAACACACATCAAAACTAGTAGAAAACCCCTATAACTAAAAGAAGGTACAAAACGAAAATCTATTTACAAAAATATTTGAAAATTTTCTTACAAATCATGCCCTTTTCAAAACATTTTCCTTCCATTTTAAAATCACATGCACACTTTTCAAAGCCATTTACTTTCTTTTATTTGAAATTCTATGCATCTTTGCAAATCTTTTCATGCATCTACAAGAGGCAAATTCCTCCACTAGAGACCAGCCAAAACACAATTAATCTCATCTCATAAATCACAATAATATCACGATTGGAAACTAGTTCAAAACCAAGTCTCAGCTAGGCTAGAATCGACACAAAACCACAAGTCAGAATATAGCTCGATTCTAGTTCAAAACCACACACCCTCACTGTCTCAACAAAACCTGTCGTCTCACTCTGGCCACAGGTGATCGACCTAGCCTCAAGCAGTTGGCGAGGCTCCATCCCCGTCTACACTGTAGTGCCGCGGTGAACCACCCCGTGCAGGAGTTCAACTGCCTCAGTCATAGCCTCAAAGTAATGTACCCTCATTGGTACAAGCACGAAGGACACCATAGAGTACGAAGTGCATCTACTCTATGATGTCCTTTGGTGCCTGAGTATCTGAGGACTCTAACACTAGGTCCGCCCAGCACCTGCAGTAAGGGATCCCCAGGTTTATCGTTTCCTAGGTGTAGACACCCCAATTTTTGATTTTGCAGGATGGAGATGTGGTAGCAGAGCTCAAACCCTCATCAGGCCATTTAATTCATGTAGACCCATTTGGTCCATATAGGCCCACCTAAACCCATCTGGGTCCATGGGGGCCCACAAGGCCCACATAGGCCCATAGAGGCCCATGAAGCCCACTTAGGCCCATTGAGCCCAAATGAGTCCACCTTGGCCCAAAGCCCATAACATCAGCCAACATTCAGTTTAACCATCATTTCAGTCCAATTGAAACCAAAATTTTAGTCACCCACATTAAACCATCTTCTTTTTTCTTCATTTTTTGTCAAATTCACCACATTTCATTGAACCCATTCTCTCCACCAAGCCTCACAAAATCAATCTAAATCCACCTCCTTATTGAGCTCACCATCTCACCGTCGATCTAGCCAACAAGTCAGAGCACCCTCAGCCGTCGGATGGCTCCCCGAAGAGGCCAGGATCGCCGTCCATCTCTGTCGGCGGGCAAGGGAGCAAACCAGAGCACGTGGGGGACAGCCGTTGGCTGTCTGCTGAGTTGGCGTAACGGCTGTCGGAGGTTGTTGCTGTTCTATTGGGTGTCACGCATTGAATCTGTTGCAGGTTGTTGGGTTCTAGTGGCCTATATAAGGAGGCAACCAACAATTCAGAATGAGAGACACACGAGAGGGAGCATTCAGAACATTTCCACCCCACGAGAAGGAGAGTAGAAAAAATTCTAAGAGTGTAGAGAGCGAGAGGAAGAATCCAGAGCTTGAGGAGCAACTCAGAGCTCCGGCAGACTGTCTCCAACCAGGTACACTCTCTGAGCTCCTCTAGTCTTAATTCATAGACTCTAGGTCTTCTTCTCTGTTTCTGGTGCGATCCCAAGCGATCCAGAAGTGTTCTCTGATCAGGATCGCCCTCCGGTGCCCCGCCGTCGCCAAACTCCGGCGACAGAGGTGTGGGGGCAGTCCAGGAGGCTTCCTGGATCCCCGAGCCTCTTGTTTTCCTCCTCTGCTCCTCCCGGAGCTCTTTGTGCCCCACCATCGCCGCTCCAACGCCTCCAAAAAGCCACACGAAGTTAATTGGAAAACGCCACCCGTAGCCACCATCGCAGGAGAAGAAGGCCCTGTCTGAGCCTACTCGCCTCTCCGAGCCTCGCTGCGGTGATCCAGCCCCGCGGTGACCTTCCTCATACTCCCGCAAGCGCACCCGAGCTTCCAAAGCCGCACCACGACCACTGGACCGCTGCAGCAACGCCGCTCGCCGGATGAAGCCACGACGGCGACGGTCAGGCCACCACCTTGCTCCACCAACCTCCACGCTGGTTCGGAGTAGCCCCGATGCCTCCCTCAGCCCTCCAAAAGCCTCCAAACACCGCGCTACAGCCTCTAGAGGTCTCCTTCTCCCTTGGTGACGTCGCCAGAGCAGCCAAACGGCAAGCTGGCGGGGAGGTCGTTCTGGCCTTTGGATTTCCCATCTACTCCGTTGGATGTGTTCCTATCCTCTATTTCATGCTTCCTGTGGGATCTGATCTAAGATCAGACCACAAGAAGGCCTTCATTTTCTTTCCTTGATGGTCGCCGGCGGCGAGCTCCGTTGCCAGCGTCGTCGTCTGCTTCTTTTAAATAAAAGTATAAAACACTTGTTGTTTTAATAAAATCCAGAAGTGTTTACTTTTATTGCACTTAGATCCTTTTTGAACTACTTTCTGGTCCTTTTATTACATATAGGTCCTGCAATCATTTTTCTAAAATGTTTCGAATAAAGTTTTAACTGAAAATATTACATTTCTTACCCTGAACATTTAAAGTAATGTTTTCTGAGTTTAAAACT
>JAMKQA010014584.1:0-10170 GCA_024699735.1 Posidonia australis
CATCGAGAAGCAGTCTGTGACGATTAGGAAAGCAGGATAGACGAACTAGTCAACCGAGAAACAGTCAGTGACAGTTCGAAAAGCAGGATACCGAATACGTCCACCGAGAAGCAGCCGGTGACGATTCGGAAAGCAGGATGGACGAACTAGTCAACCGAGAAGCAGTCGGTGACAGTTCGAAAAGCAGGATACCGAATACGTCGATCGAGAAGCAGCCAGTGACGATTCGGAAAGCAGGATAGACGAACTAGTCAACCGAGAAGAAATCGGTGACTTTTCGAATAGAAGGATACCGAATACGTCGACCGAGAAGCAACTGGTGACGATTCGGAAAGCAGGATAGACGAACTAGTCAACTGAGAAGCAATCGGTGACAGTTCGAAAAGCAGGATACCGAATACGTCCACCGAGAAGCAGCCGGTGACGATTCGGAAAGCAAGATAGTCGAACTAGTCAACCGAGAAGCAGTCGGTGACATTTCGAAAAGCATGATACCGAATACGTACATCGAGAAGCAGTCGGTGACGATTTGGAAAGCAGGATAGACGAACTAGTCAACCGAGAAGCAGTCGGTGAAAGGTCGAAAAGCAGGATATCGAATACGTCCACCGAGAAGCAGCTGGTGACGATTCAGAAAGCGGGATAGACGAACTAGTCAACCGAAAAGTAGTCGGTGACAGTTCGAAAGCAGGATACCGAATACGTCAACCGAGATGCTGTCGGTGACGATTCGGAAAGCCAGATAGACGAACTAGTCAACCGAGAAGCAGTCGGTGACAGTTCGAAAAGCAGGATACCGAATACGTCTACCGAGTAGCAGCTGGTGACGATTCGGAAAGCTGGATAGACGATCTAGTCAACCAAGAAGCAGTCGGTGAAAGGTCGAAAAGCAGGATATCGAATACGTCCACCGAGAAGTAGCCGGGACGATTCAGAAAGCGGGATAGACGAACTAGTCAACCGAAAAGTAGACGGTGACAGTTCGAAAAGCAGGATACCGAATACGTCAACCGAGATGCTGCCGGTGACGATTCGGAAAGCCAGATAGACGAACTAGTCAACCGGGAAGCAGTCGGTGACAGTTCGAAAAGCTGGATACCGAATACGTCCACCGAGTAGCAGCCGGTGACGATTCGGAAAGCTGGATAGACAAACTAGTCCACCGAGAAGCAATCAGTGATAGTTCGAAAAGCAGGATACCGAATACGTCCATCGAGAAGCAGTCGGTGACGATTCGGAAAGTAGGATAGACAAACTAGTCAACCGTGTAGTAGTCGGTGATAGTTCGAAAAGCAGGCTACCGAATACGTCCACCGAGTAGCAGCCGATGACGATTCAGAAAGCAGGATAGACGAACTAGTCCACCGAGAAGTAGTCGGTGACAGTTCGAAAAGCAGGATACGGAATTCGTCTACCGAGATGCAACCGGTGACGATTCTGAAAGCAGGATAGACGAACTAGTCAACCGAGAAGCAATCGGTGACAGTTCGAAACCAGGATACCGAATACGTCCACCGAGAAGCAGCTGGTGACGATTCGAAAAGCTGGATAGACAAACTAGTTGACTGAGAAACAATCAGTGACAGTTCGAAAAGCAGGATACCGAGTACGTCCACCGAGAAGCAGTCGGTGACGATTCGGAAAGCAGGATAGACGAACTAGTCAACCGACAAGCAGTCGGTGACAATTCGAAAAGAAAATACCGAATACGTCCATCGAGAAGCTGTCAATGACGATTTGGAAAGCAGGATAGACGAACTAGTCAACCGAGAAGCAGTCGGTGATAGTTCGAAAAGCAGGATACCGAATAGGTCCACCGAGAAGCAGCCGGTGACGATTCGAAAAGCAAGATAGACGATCTAGTCAACCGAGAAGCAGTCGGTGACAGCTCAAAAAGCAAGATACCGAATACGTCCACCGAGAAGCAACTGGTGACGATTCGAAAAGTAGGTTAGACGAACTAGTCAACCGAGAAGCAGTCGGTGACTGTTCGAAAAGCAGGATACCGAATACGTCGACCGAGAAGCAACCGGTGACGATTTGGAATGCAGGATAGACGATCTAGTCAACAACGAAGCTATCGGTGACAGTTCGAAAAGCACTATACCGAATACATCCACCGAGAAGCAGCCGGTGACGATTCAGAAAGTAGGATTGACGAACTAGTCAACCAAGAAGTAGTCGGTGACAGTTCGAATAGCAGGATAACGAATACGTCCACCGGGAAGCTACCGGTGACAATTCGAAAAGCAGGGTAGACGAGCTAGTCAACCGAGAAGCAATCGGTGACAGTTCAAAAAGCTGGATACCGAATACGTCTACCAAGAAGCAGCCGGTGACGATTCGGAAAGCAGGACAGACGAACTAGTCAACCTCGAAGCAATCGGTGACAGTTCGAAAGGCAGGATACAGAATACGTCCATCGAGAAGCAGCCGGTGACTATTCGGAAAGTAGGACAGACGAACTAGTCAACCGAGAAGCAGTCGGTGACAGTTCGAAAAGCAGGATACCAAATACGTCCACCGAGAAGCAGCCGGTGACGATTCGGAAATCTGGATAGATGAATTAGTCAACCGAGAAGCAATTCGTGACAGTTCGAAAAGCAGGATACCGAATAAGTCCACAGAGAAGCAGCCGGTGACGATTCGGAATGCAGGATAGACGAACTAGTCAACCGAGAAGCAGTCGGTGACAGTTCGAAAAGCAGGATACCGAATACGTCCACCGAGAAGCAGCCGGTGACGATTCGGAAAGCAGGATAGACGAACGAGTCAACCGAGAAGCAATCAGTGACAGTTCGAAATGCAGGATACTGAATACGTCGATCGAGAAGTAGCCGATGACGATTCGGAAAGCCGGATTGACGAACTAGTCAACCGAGAAGCAGTCGGTGACATTTCGAAAAGCAAGATACCGAATACGTCCATCGAGAAGCAGTCAGTGAAGATTAGGAAAGCAGGATTGACGAACTAGTCAACCATGAAGCAGTCGGTGATAGTTCGAAAAGCAGGATACCGAATACGTCCACCGAGAAGCAGCCGGTGACGATTCAGAAAGCAGGATAAACGAACTAGTCAACCGAGAAGTAGTCGGTGACATTTCGAAAAGCAAGATACCGAATACGTCTGCCGAGATGCAGCTGGTGACGATTCGGAAAGCAGGATAGACGAACAAGTCAACTGAGATGCAGTCGGTGACAGTTCGAAAAGTCGGATACCGAATACGTCCACCGAGTAGCAGCCGGTGACGATTCGGAAAGCTGGATAGACGAACTTGTCAACCGAGAAGCAATCAGTGACAGTTCGAAAAGCAGGATACCGAATACGTCCACCGAGAAGCAGCCGGTGACGATTCGGAAAGCAGGACAGACGAACTAGTCAACCGAGAAGCAGTCGGTGACATTTCGAAAAGCAAGATACCGAATATGTCCATCGAGAAGCAGTCAGTGACGATTAGGAAAGCAGGATAGACAAACTAGTCAACCAAGAAGCAGTCGGTGATAGTTCGAAAAGCAGGATACCGAATACGTCCTCCGAGAAGCAGCCGGTGACGATTCAGAAAGTAGGAAAGACGAACTAATCAACCGAGAAGTAGTCGGTGGCATTTCGAAAAGCAGGATACCGAATACGTCTGCCGAGATGCAGCCGGTGTCGATTCGGAAAGCAGGATAGACGAACAAGTCAACCGAGATGCAGTCGATGACTGTTCGAAAAGCAGGATACCGAATACGTCCACCGAGAAGCAGCCGGTGACGATTCGGAAAGCAGGATAGACGAACTAGTCAACCGAGAAGCAATCGGTGACAGTTCGAAAAGCAGGATCCCGAATACATCCTCCGAGAAGCAGCCGGTGACGATTCAGAAAGCAGGATAAACGTACTAGTCAATCGAGAACCAGTCGGTGATAGTTCGAAAAGCAGGATACCGAATACGTCCTCCGAGAAGCAGCCGGTGACGATTCGGAGAGCAGGATAGACGAACTAGTCAACTGAGAAGCAGTCGGTGACAGTTCGAAAAGCAGGATACCGAATACGTCCACCTAAAAGTAGCTGGTGACGATTCGGAAAGCAGGATAGACGAACTAGTCAACCGAGAAGAAGTCGGTGATAGTTCGAAAAGCAGGATACCGAATACGTCCACCGAGAAGTAGCCGATGACGATTCAGAAAGCAGGATAGACGAACTAGTCCACCAAGAAGTCGTGGGTGAAAGTTCGAAAAGCCGGATACCGAATACGTCTATCGAGATACTGCCGGTGACGATTCAGAAAGCAGGATAGACGACCTAGTCAACCGAGAAGCAATCGGTGACAGTTCGAAAAGCAGTATATCGAATACGTCCACCGAGAAACAGCCGGTGACGATTCGGAAAGCTGGACTGACAAACTAGTCAACCGAGAAGCAATCAGTGACAGTTCGAAAAGTTGGATACCGAATACGTCCACCGAGAAGCAGCCAGTGACGATTCGGAAAGTAGGATAGACGAACTAGTCAACCGAGAAGCTGTCGGTGACATTTCGGAAAGCAAGATACCGAATACGTCCAACGAGAAGCAGTCGGTGTCGATTTAGAAAGTAGGATAGACGAACTAGTCAACCGAGAAGCAGTCGGTGAAAGGTCGAAAAGCAGGATACCGAATACATCCACCGAGAAGCTGCCAGTGACGATTCAGAAAGCGGGATAGACGAACTAGTCAACCGAGAAGTAGTCGGTGACAGTTCGAAAAGCAGGATACCGAATACGTCTACCGAGATGCTGCCGGTGACGATTCGAAAAGCCAGATAGACGAACTAGTCAACCGAGAAGCAGTCGGTGACAGTTCGAAAAGCTGGAAATCGAATACGTCCACCGAGTAGCAGCCGGTGACGATTCAGAAAGCAGGATAGACGATCTAGTCGACCGAGAAGCCGTCGGTGACAGTTCGAAAAGCAAGATATCGAATACGTCCACCGAGAAGCAGCCGGTGACGATTCAGAAAGTAGGATTGACGAACTAGTCAACCAAGAAGTAGTCGGTGACAGTTCGAAAAGTAGGATACCGAATACGTCCACCGAGAAACTGCCGGTGACAATTCGAAAAGCAGGGTAGACGAACTAGTCAACCGAGAAGCAATCGGTGACAGTTCGAATAACTGGATACCAAATACGTCCACCTTGAAGTAGCCAGTGACGATTCGGAAAGCTGGATAGACAAACTAGTCCACCGAGAAGCAATCAGTGACCGTTCGAAAAGCAGGATACCGAATATGTCCATCGAGAAGCAGTCGGTGACGATTCGGAAAGCAGGATAGACGAACTAGTCAACCGAGTAGTAGTCGGTGATAGTTCGAAAAGTAGGATACCGAATACGTCCACCGAGAAGCAGCCGATGACGATTCAGAAAGCAGGATAGACGAACTAGTCCACCGAGAAGTAGGATACTGAATTCGTCTACCGAGATGCAGCCGGTGACGATTCGGAAAGCAGGATAGACGAACTAGTCAATCGAGAAGCAATCAGTGACAGTTCGAAACCAGGATACCGAATACGTCCACCGAGAAGCAGCTGGTGACGATTCGAAAAGTTGGATAGACAAACTAGTCGACCGAGAAGCAATCAGTGACAGTTCGAAAAGCAGGATACCGAGTACGTCCACCGAGAAGCAGCCGGTGACGATTCGGAAAGCAGGATAGACGAACTAGTCAACCGACAAGCAGTCGGTGACAGTTCGAAAAGAAAATACAAAATACGCCCATCGAGAAGCAGTCAATGACGATTCGGAAAGCAGGATAGACGAACTAGTCAACCAAGAAGCAGTCGGTGATAGTTCGAAAAGAAGGATACCGAATAGGTCCACCGAGAAGCAGCCGGTGATGATTCAAAAAGCAAGATAGACGATCTAGTCAACCGAGAAGCAGTCGGTGACAGTTCAAAAAGCAGGATACCAAATACGTCCACCGAGAAGCAGCCGGTGACAATTTGGAAAGTAGGACAGACGAACTAGTCAACCAAGATGTAGTCGATGACAGTTCGAATAGCAGGATAACGAATACGTCGACCGAGAAGCAACCGGTGACGATTCGGAAAGTAGGTTAGACGATCTAGTCAACGGCGAAGCTATCGGTGACAGTTCGAATAGCACTATACCGAATACGTCCACCGAGAAGCAGCCGGTGACGATTCAGAAAGTAGGATTGACGAACTAGTCAACCAAGAAGTAGTCGGTGACAGTTCGAATAGTAGGATAACGAATACGTCCACCGTGAAGCTACTGGTGACAATTCGAAAAGCAGGGTAGATGAACTAGTCAACCGAGAAGCAATCGGTGACAGTTCAAAAAGCTGGATACCGAATACGTCCACCGAGAAGCAGCCGGTGATGATTCGGAAAGCAGGACAGACGAACTAGTCAACCGCGAAGCAATCGGTGACAGTTCGAAAGGCAGGATACAGAATACGTCCATCGAGAAGCAGCCGGTGACTATTTGGAAAGTAGGACAGACGAACTAGTCAACCAAGAAGCAGTCGGTGACAGTTCGAAAAGCAGGATACCGAATACGTCCACCGAGAAGCTGCCGGTGACGATTCGGAATGCTAGATAGATGAACTAGTCAACCGAGAAGCAATTAGTGACAGTTCGAAAAGCAGGATACCGAATACGTCCACAGAGAAGCAGCCGGTGACGATTCGGAATGCAGGATAGACGAACTAGTCAACCAAGAAGCAGTTGGTGACAGTTGGAAAAGTAGGATACCGAATACGTCCACCGAGAAGCAGCCGGTGACGATTCTGAAAGCAGGATAGACGAACTTGTCCACCGAGAAGTTGTTGGTGACAGTTCGAAAAGCAGGATACCGAATACGACTACCGAGATGCAGCCGGTGACGATTCGGAAAGCAGGATAGAGAACAAGTCAACCGAGAAGCAGTCGGTGACAGTTCGAAAAGCAGGATACCGAATACGTCCACCGAGAAGCAACCGGTGACGATTCAGAAAGCAGGATAGACGAACTAGTCAACCGAGATGCAGTCAGTGATAATTCGAAAATTAGGATACCGAATACGTCGACCGAGAAGCAGTCGGTGACGATTCGGAAAGCAGGATTGACGAACTAGTCAACCGAGAAGCTGTCGGTGACAGTTCGAAAAGCAGGATACCGAATACGTCCACCGAGAAGAAGTCGGTGACGATTTGGTAAGCAGGATAGAGGAACTAGTCAACCGAGAAGCAATCGATGACAGTTCGAACGGCCGGATACCGAATACGTCCACCGAGAAGCAGCCGGTGACGATTCAGAAAGCAGGACAAACGAACTTGTCTATCGAGAAGCAATCGGTGACCGTTCGAAAAACAGGGTACCGAATACGTCTGCCGAGATGCAGCCGGTGACGAGTCGGAAAGCAGGAGAGACGAACTAGTCAACCGAGATGCAGTCGGTGACAGTTCGAAAAGCAGGATACCGAATACGTCCACCGAGAAGCTGCCGGTGACGATTCGGAACGCAAGATAGACGAACTAGTCAATCGAGAAGCAATCAGTCACAGTTCGAAAAGTAGGATACTGAATACGTCGATCGAGAAGCAGCCGGTGACGATTTGGAAAGCCGGATAGACAAACTATTCAACCGAGAAGCAGACGGTGACAGTTCAATAAGCAAGATACCGAATACGTCCATCGAGAAGCAGTCAGTGACGATTCAGAAAGCAGGATAGACGAACTAGTCAACCGAGAAGCAGTCGGTGACAGTTCGAAAAGCAGGATACCGAATACGTCCACCGAGAAGCAGCCGGTGACGATTCGGAAAGCAGGATCGATGAACTAGTCAAACGAGAAGCAGTCGATGACAGTTCGAAAAGCAGGATACCGAATACGTCCACCGAAAAGCAGCCGGTGACGATTCGAAAAGCCGGATAGACGAACTTGTCAACCGAGAAGCAGTCGGTGACAGTTCGGAAAGCAGGACAACGAATACGTCTACCGAGAAGCAGCCGGTGACGATTCAGAAAGCAGGATAAGCGAACTAATCAACCGTGAAGCAATCGGTGACAGTTCGAAAGGCAGGATCCCGAATACGTCCATCGAGATGCAGCCGGTGACGATTCGGAAAGCAGGATAGACGAACTAGTCAACCGAAAAGCAGTCGGTGACATTTCGAAAGGCAAGATACCGAATACGTCCACCGAGATGCCACCGGTGACGATTCGGAAAGCAGGATAGACGAACTAGTCAACCGAGAAGCAGTCGGTGATAGTTCGAAAAGCAGGATACCGAATACGTCCACAGAGAAGCAGCCGGTGACGATTCGGAAAGCAGGATAGACGAACTAGTCAACCGAGAAGCAGTCGGTGACAGTTCGAAATGCAGCATACCGAATACGTCCACCGAGAAGCTGCCGGTGATGATTCGAAAATCAGGATAGATGAACTAGTCAACCGAGAAGCAGTCGATGACAGTTCGAAAAGCAGAATACCGAATACGTCCATCGAGAACCAGCCGGTGACGATTCGGAAAGCAGGATAGACGAACTAGTAAACCGAGAAGCAGTCGGTGACAGTTCGAAAAGCAGGATATCGTATACGTCCACCGAGAAGCAACCGGTGACGATTCGGAAAGCAGGATAGACGAACTAGTCAACCGAGAAGCAATCGGTGACAGTTCGAAAAGCAGGATAACGAATACGTCCACCGGGAAGCAGCCGATGACGATTCGGAAAGCTGGATAGACGAACTAGTCAACCGAGGAGCAGTCGGTGACAGTTCGAAAAGCAGGATACCGAATACGTCCACAGAGAAGCAGCCGGTGGTGATTCGGTAAGCAGGATAGACGAACTAGTCAACCGAGAAGCAATCGATGACAGTTCGATTGGCAGGATACCAAATACGTCCACCGAGAAGCAGCCATTGACGATTCAGAAAGCAAAACAAACGAACTAGTCAACCGAGAACCAGTCAGTGACAGTTCGAAAAGCGGGATACCGAATACGTCCACCGGGAAGCAGCCGGTGTCGATTCAGAAAGCAGGAGAGACGAAATAGTCGACCGAGAAGCAGTCTGTGACAGATCGAAAAGCAGGATACCGAATACGTCCACCGAGAAGCAGCCGGTGACGATTCGGAAAGCAGGATAGAAGAACGAGTCAACCGAGAAGCAATCGATGACAGTACGAAATGCTGGATACCGAATACGTCGATCAAGAAGCAGCCAGTGACGATTCGGAAAGCCAGATAGACGAACTAGTCAACCAAGAAACAGTCAGTGACAGTTCGAAAAGCAAGATACCGAATACGTCCATCGAGAAGCAGTCAGTGACGATTCGGAAAGCAGGATAGACGAACTAGTCAACCGAGAAGCAGTCGGTGATAGTTCAAAAAGTAGGATACCGAATACGTCCACCTAGAAGCAGCCGGTGACGATTCCGAAAGCAGGATAGACGAACTAGTCAACCGAGAAGTAGTCGGTGATAGTTCGAAAAGCAGGATACCGAATACGTCCACCGAGAAGCAGCCGATGACGATTCAGAAAGCAGGACAGACGAACTAGTCCACCGAGAAGTAGTCGATGACAGTTCGAAAAGTAGGATACCGAATACGTCCACTGAGAAGCAGCCGGTGACGATTCAGAAAGCAGGATACCGAATACGTCCACCGAGAAGCAGCCGGTGACGATTCGGAAAGCTGGATAGACGAACTAGTCAACCGAGATGCAATCAGTGACAGTTCGAAAAGCAGGATACCGAATAGGTCCATCGAGAAGCAGTCGGTGACGATTCGGAAAGCATGATTGACGAACTAGTCAACCGAGAAGTAGTCGTTGATAGTTCGAAAAGCAGGATACCGAATACGTGCACTAAGAAGCAGCCGATGACGATTCAGAAAGCAGGATAGACGAACTAGTCAACCGAGAAGCAGTCGGTGACAGTTCAAAAAGCAGGATACCGAATACGTCTACCGAGATGCAGCCAGTGACGGTTCGGAAAGCAGGATAGACGAACTTGTCTATCGAGATGCAATCGGTGACAGTTTGAAAAGCAGGACACCGAATACGTCCACCGAGAAGCAGTCGGTGACGATTCGGAAAGCTGGATAGACGAACTAGTCAACCGAGAAGCAATCAGTGACAGTTCGAAAAGCAGGATACCGAATACGTCCACCGAGAAGCAGCCGGTGACGATTCGGAAAGCAGGATAGACGAACTAG
>JAMKQA010014586.1:0-12489 GCA_024699735.1 Posidonia australis
CCAAGAGTTGATGCAAGAGTATTGCATAATAAGATCAGGGATCTAATATCTTGAGCGATTTATCATCCTTGCTTACTATATGCCTAAATGCAAGCTAAGATGTAGGAAAACTGTTGAAAACAGAGATGTGCCTTCCTAATGCAACAAGGAAGGAAATCAGATGAAAACCCAGAAGCAAATCGGGTCAAGAAAGCAAGCAAAAAACATGTTGTGTGCTACTGAAAACAGGTCACTGCGCCTGTTTGGTGCGCCAGTCTGGAGTGCCACCTATGTGCGTCTAGGTGGGCCAGTAATGTATGCAGGGTGCAAAATGCAGAAAGCAAAGCAAAGCAAAACATCAGAGGGTGTACTTTGGAAAAGCATGCAACAGAAATTATTCTGGGAAAGCTTGGAAAACATGCCTTGAAAGAGTTAAAAAGAAATGCAATGCAATGACCTTGAGCTCAAGGGCCTGAAGCCTCACACAATATCTCATCTATCAGAACTAGATGCAGAAAACAGTGATCCAGCCAAGCCTCTGGATCATGGACTGATACACATGGTTCTCACAAGGGAGTAGGGTGCAATCAGGCTACCAGATTCAGCCCAGAGCTGAATAACAAAGTAGAAAAAACAAATGGAAAACAGTTTGATTGAAAGCCGAAAACATGCTAGGGGCATCTTGGCAGACTAGAGAATCGATTAAAAAGAAACAAGCTCAAAACTCTGCGATAAAGCCATGCAAGTATGATGCTAATGCAAGTGCACTGATCTCTGACCTGTTTGGCACGCCTGCGGAGTGCGCCAAATTAGTGCGCGGGTTAGGTGCGACATGGATATGCGCCTTAGGGATCCTGGATCAGACTGTGACCTGATCCAGAACCCACCCAGCAGAGATACAAAGGGGATCCATGCAAGTGCTAAGGCTCATGCCATGATAAAAACTAGGAAGACATGCTGCGAGTGCATAGGATCAAAAATCACCATGAAAGCAAAGCATTTGAAACCAAGGCAAGTGAATGGGTTCATGCATGAAAAATGTGTGAAATACTTAAGAACAAGCATGATCTGGATAAAACGAATCAAAACATGTATAAATGTTGATCAAATGTGCATGCGTCTACATGCAAGGGTGTATATGGTGCATGGTAAAAATATTAAACATGGAGCAACAACACGTGTTGATTACATGCTAGAAGTGCAAACATGGATTAACATGGAGATTATTTGCATAGAAAAAACAAACATGATATCATAAGAACTTCATGAACATGGAACAAAACAAATCATTCGTAGAGTTTTAAGCATGCTTTATTCAGTTCTAAGACGCCATCAAGAAATAAAAAGGAGAGGTAGAATGCCTACCTCACGATGTGTTCCTTTTTCGCGATATCAGAGATAAGAAAACCTTTGCTGCTTTGGAAGGCTCTAGGAAGAAAGGAGGTGGTCTAGGGAATGAAAACAGGCTGCTGGACTGGTGGAGGAGCCCGTACAGAGGTCGGGTTTCAAGGGAGAAAGTGGCTGGGTGCAGGGTTTTCTACTCAGAATTCTCAGCTCTCCGGATTTTCCTCTTCTTTTTGTGTCCCTCAAAACGGTGCCTATGGAGGTCCTTTTATAGGGATCTCTCAGGGGTGAGTTACGGGTATAAGGAGGGTCTCGCAGCCGAAGAGCCTGGAATATTCCACGACACATTCGCTACTGGAGGTAATAACCAAGGAAGGTGGAAAGCCAGTAGTCGCAGCCTTGTGTGCTAGGGATGTGCGCTGGATACGTGCGCCAGGTTGATGTGCTAGGTTGGTGTGCTAGCTAGGTGTGCTAGGTTGATGTGCTAGCTAGGTGTGCTAGGTTGGTGATCTCCCCTATTGGTCTGATTTCTTAACTCGGTTGCGGGCTTGCTATGGGCTTAGGGATTGGTCCAAGGGTCAGCCATATCCAAAGCAACAACTGGAGCCTTATCAATGAGCTACTCAAAATTGGGTTGTCTACAGATGCCCCTCCCTGAGCGAGGTCGAGGGATGAAGGGAACCAAGACCGATGCTCATGGTTGACAAGATACCCCCATTTTGAGGTTGCAGAAGGATGGTGTTTGCTGTAGGCGGTAAGTCACTTATCCAGCAAATACACCGAAAGTCATGACTTGTTGCCAAATGCAAATGCAAATGCATGCACCTACTGGTCTAAATGCTGGGAATGCAATGCTAATGCAGGATGAAAATGCAAGAGCCGATGCGAAAGCCGATGCAAAACCAATGCCAATGCTAAAAAACCCAAACAGAAGCATAAGTTGTCGGACTCATCAGCCGGATTATGAGGTTATCATCCAAAGAGACGGGATATGACAAGCGAAATACGCCTTGCCAACCCCAGCCGCCTGACAGCGTGACGGTTGTCAACCGAGTAGTTGGGGGTATCAGCCCAAGAAAAAAGAAAATGGGGGCATGACAAATGGATAATTTGTCAAGCGAAGCAAGGCCCGGTCCGCAGGGACCAAAGGCGAACAAAGAGATTTCACGCCCGCGAAAACTCAAAAGGGAAAAACAAAAGGACCCTGACCACCCGGTCAGAAGGTCCAACAACTAGATTCCGCGCCCGTGGAAATCCAGGAGAGAAAAGAAAAAAGGACCTTGACCGGCCGGTCAGAGGTCAAACAACTAGATTTCGCGCCCGTGAAAATCTAGAAAAAAGGGACCATGATCGCCCGATCAGAGGGTCGAACAACTGGATTTCCTGCCCGGGGAAATCCGAGGAAAGGGCTAGGACCTTGACCATCGGGTCAAAAGGTCGAGCCACAAGATTTCCTGCCCAAGAAAATCCGAGAAAGGGGCTAGGACCTTGACCATCGGGTCAAAAGGTCGAGCCACGACATTTCCTACCCAAGGAAATCCAAGAGAGGGGCTAGGACCTTGACCATCAGGTCAAAAGGTCGAGCCACGGGATTTCCTGCCCAAGGAAATCCGAGAAACTAAGAACTTTAACTGCCCGGTTAAAGTCAAGGAAAGCCTAGGAAAGGCAGAGGACATTTGACCACCCGGTCAAAGCCAAGAAGCTGGATTTCGCACCCACGAAAATCCAAAATGGGGCACATGACCTTGACCGCCCGGTCAAAGTCAAGCAAGCTGGATTTCGCGCCCACGGAAATCCAAAGGGGCAAAGGACCTTGATCGCCCAGTCAAAGTCAAGCAAGCTGGATTCCGCGCCCGCGGAAATCAAAAGGGGCAAACGACAATGACCGCCCGGTCAAAGTCAAGCAAGCAGGATTCAGCGCCCGTGGAAATCCAAAGGGGCAAATGACAATGACCGCCTGGTCAAAGACAAGCAAGCTGGATTCCGCACCCACGGAAATCCAAAGGGGCAAGGGACAATGACCGCCCGGTCAAAGTCAAGCAAGCTAGATTCCGCGCCTGCGGAAATCCAAAGGGGCAAAGCACAATGACCGCCTGGTCTAAGTCAAGCAAGCTGGATTCCGCGCCTGTGGAAATCCTAAGGGGCAAAGGACAATGACCGCCCGGTCAAAGTCAAGCAAGCTGGATTCCGCGCCCACGGAAATCCAAAGGGGCAAGGGACAATGACCGCCCGGTCAAAGTCAAGCAAGCTGGATTCCGCGCCCACAGAAATCCAGAGGGCAGAGGACAATGATCGCCCGGTTAAAGTCAAGCAAGCTGGATTTCGCACCTGCGGAAATCCAAAGGGCAGAGGACAATGACCGCCCAGTCAAAGTCAAGCAAGTTGGATTCCGCGCCCGCGGAAATCCAAAGGGGCAGAAGGGTCTTATCCGCTCAGGATGGGATCCCGGAAAGCAAGGCGATAACTCCAGGATTATTCCCTTGGAAGGAACTACAATATGTTGTTTGTTGAAGTTGCGGTGCGGAGGCTGGCACTCTTGTCGAGATGCACGCTCAGATCTCTTGTTTGCTGCAATTCTTCAAGCTGCTTGCAAAGTTAAGGACTTGTGTGCAAATATCCATAACTTTTGGGCTTTACTGCAAATTACCCAACCAAACTGCTTTTGGGTTGCTGTTCTGTATCTGTGCGGTGATATTTGAGATTCTGTTGTCTATCGACAAATGTCTGCTTTGAAACAAATCTCCCGTGCCTTTCGGGACTGCTTTGCAATTTTTCAAAAATGTAGGGGGTTTTCTACAAATTACCCACAGGGTGCATTTTGAGCTATGCTGTGACTGTGCGCTGACATTTGAGCTTCTGCTGTATGTCGACAAATGTCTACTTTGAAACAAATTTCCCGCGCCTTCCTGGACTGATTTGCAATTTTTCAAAAATGTAGGGGGTTTTCTGTAAATTACCCACATGGTGCATTTTGAGCTATGCTGCGACTCTGCATATTCTGCACTTGATGCTTGAGCTGTGAGATGATAAGGGCTGGAACACAATTGTCACGGTCATTTTACGCTTTGCACTTTGGCTTATTTCTCGTGCGGGCCCCACTGATCAACTGCCAAGATTTCCCTCCTTGCTGCTTGGAACTGGCTGGCAATGCAAAGAATTGCATGCTGCTTGGCTACGTTGATGCATCTTATTTCTTTCCCCAGCATAGAGCATAGCCTTATGAAAGAAATAAAATTTCCTCCTCCAAAACCCAAAACCTGCGCCTCTTCATCTTCTCTCTTCGCGCGAAAGGGTGCATCCTCCTCTTCCTCCTCTCCTACAGCGGCGGCAGCGGTTTCCTGCCCTTGCAGCGACAGCGCGCGTGGAGTGCACGAAGGGAGTGCTCTTGGCTGGTGCGCGTGTGAGGCGTGTCGGCGAGGTGCGGGGTGCAGCGGCGGCAACGGCATGGATCAGACGCTGTGGGATTGGCTGGACCGCGGCTCGCCGGCGAGGGTAAGCTCCGACCCTTTCTCCTTTTGTTTTGCTTGTATGCCCTGCCCCTTTTCGTTGGGAGTGATCGGCGGTGGGAGGTCCCCGACGGGCCTGGAGCGGCAGGCTCCCTTCCGCGTGGCTTGCGGTGGTGGACTGCAGGCTTCGGGTTGTAGTTGTAGTGGCTAGGGCTCCCGCGGGTTGATGGCTCTCGGGCTGCGGGTGCGACGGTTGGCCACGGCGGTCGCGGGCTCCGGTGGACTGTTCCGCGTGATGGCTGCTAGATTGGGGAGTGTGGGCACGCCAAGGGATGCGCGGGTTGCTTGCGGTGCTCCGGGCTACCGATGATGCTCCGACGGTGGCTGCTGGATTGGGAATGCAAGCGCGCCAGGGGAAGGTGCGAGTTGCCGGTGGCGCTGAATGGCTACCAGCGATGCTCCGACGGGCTACTTCGACGGTGGTTGCTGGATTGGCCGTGAAGGCTCACTTGTTACTGCCATTGCTGTGTTTAATTTCATACTGCTGCATTTCTCTGATTCTGCATCGAAATTGCATGGTATTTTCTTCCTGGCTAGCTCATTTTTGCAAAATCACCATCAAATGCCGATATGCTAGTGCTTTTTTCTCTCTCTTTTTTTTTACTGCCCAATATTCTACCATTTTACCAATGACCGCAACGCCACATTCTGATTTTGACGCTTTGCATTTTATTGCGCTTACTGCTGCTGTTTGATTTTCCTTGTAGGATGATTCAGTTCCCGAGGCGGGAACTCCACAGTCTTCGGGGGACATGCCTTCTAGCTCTCGTTTCAGGCGAGGGGGCAGTTCCTCGAGATCGTGGGCCTCTGGTAGCTCGACAGCTGCTATCCCTATTGAGGTAAGCTTGAATTGAATAAAAGAACATTTAAGTTCGGTATTTTCTAACACTTGTATTTCCAGGAGTCTGGAAACTTCGAGGGGTGGCTATTGAGCGACCGTCATATCTGCGAGAGCCCCGAGTTTGAGGTAATTTCTTGCTTTAAATTGCTTTCTGCTTCCTGCTTTTGTGTTGTTTGCTTCTGACCCGGCTCTAAACATGTATTTGACATTTCAGGAGGGGGATGCAAACCAGATCATGCGGTGCCACTGGGGTCCGATGCTCGAGCATTTCCACCGTCTGCCTGAGTTTCTACAGGACTTTCTCCATCACCAGTCTCCGTTTGGTGGTTTGCTACGTCTACCCATCATCCACGGCCACTACAACTTCTTCCGGGCCATAGTGGAAAGGTGGAGGTTCGAGACACACTCCTTCCACTTTCCCTTCGGCAAGCTGACTGTTCTGCCCAATCAGTGGGCTCTGCTGACGGGCCTACCCTTTGGTGACAAGCCCATTATTGGTGAGACCACCCATGGCTTCCACCTCGCGCCTACACATCTTGGCCGTGTCCCTCCTAAGCCGCCTAGGGGGAAGCATATGATCACTGTCGGGTGGTTAAGGGAGTCGGACAAGTTCTGGCCCAACCCCAAGCCTGGCAGTGAGGAAGCAGATTTTGTACTGAGGCACTTTCTGTTGGAGCTGTTGGCCTTGATCTTCTGCGATTCGTCGGCCTACTGTATCCATGCTGACTGGATTGCGTATCTGACCAACCTGGAGCACCTGGATCACTACGACTGGGCTGGTGCTAGCTACACTTGGCTGGTCTGTGGGCTCGACAATGAGGTCAAGCTTGGGCACCGCTCTTATGTGGGGTTGTACCCTCTGCTGACTGTAAGTATTTGCTTTTGTTACTTTGCTGAATAACCATTTATGCTTTACATTTGATAAACTACTGACTTGCTTGCATTTACAGTACTGGATCATGGAGAACATCACCAGTGGGCATTGCTTTGGCCGCCTGCGGGACGAGATTCTATCCCTTCCCCGCCAGTGGGTCGAGCCTGACCACCGAGCCGCTGCTGGGGTGTTTAGCTATGAGTCCTACCGGTTTCTGCTAAACCTGGTAGAACTCGAGGATGTAAGTCTCCTTCTGCCTTTTAACTTTGCATGCCTGTTATATTTTCCTTGCTGTAGCTTGCTTGCTTACAATTTCTGTAACAGGTCCACCTACGCCCATTCGCTCGATATGATGGCTTCGACTGGGCTCCCTTGAACTCTGGCCACGTTCTGAGGGACAAACAGGTGAGATTCTACTGCATGAAGAAGTCGGCCCTCTATCTCCCAAGGCGTGTGCGGCATCAGTTCTCTGATGTATTCTGTATTCCTGCCCCTCCTCCTGCTGACATGGACCTCCCGGCCACGACTCACTCAGCTGCTAGGCGTCGGCATGTAGTTGCTGTGGCTTCTCAGGACAGGCACGTCCTTCAAGAAGTCAACTGTACAGACTATCTTGCTTGGTACCGACGTGTAGGGAAGCTGTACCTATTCGAGGAGGCTGTGCGGGATAGCCAGCGTGGGATGTGGTATGCATCCAGCTGGGCTCAGGTACAGAATTTCCATTTCTGCTTTGTTTTCCTTTGCTTTTGCATGAACTATGATAATCTGATATTTGCTCTAATGCACAGGGCTTCGAGGAGCAATTTGGAGCCTTCTATGCTGACATCTGCCGGAAGCGGGTAAGATTCTTGTTTTTTTCTTCTTCCTTTTTTGCAAACTGCCATATTGACTATATCTGACACTTCCGCTATTTTGCAGGAACTGCGCTGGCACATTATTGTCCGGGTATGCCTCCCTATCTTGGTATTGACACTGTATATAAAATTTCATATTGCTAACACAAGTTTGCTTTTGCAGCAAGATTTCCCTACCGAGAGGGCGAATGTAGACACCAGCGGGGACTTCACCAGGGAAGCGTCTGAGGAGGACCGTTCCAACACCGAGGTCACCCGAGTGGTTCTCAACTCTGCCCCTCGTTCTCAGGCTGCCGCTGCTGCTCAATGGTTGCGTCGACTCACTCGAGCAGGTAATAGGACCTTGGTCGTGTACTTCCAAAAGGCAGCGGCTAATGAGGAAGACTCTGAGGAGGAGTGATCTTTTTTTCTATAATTTTGCTGAAAATTTTGTAAAAACACTGTGTAACATTTTTTGAAAATGTATAAGATATCCCCGGATTTTGCAATGTGCCCTTCAGGGTTTTTGTAAGTGCAGGTTGTATGCAAACAAGTACCCCATGCTGGGTTAAGCAAAATGGCACCGATTTGGCGAGGTAGATAATCTGAACTGATGCTGCTGTATTTCTGTCTTTCTGGGCGCCACCTATGTGCGCCACCTTGGTGCGCCGCCTAGGTGCGGTAGCTTGCTGCGCTATATAGGTGCGTCCCCCGAAATGGCGAGTTTTGTTTCCTTTCCTGATGCAAAATCCTGCTGCTTCCCTATAAAAATCTCATTTTTTTTACGAGAAAAGCCGCCGCCTCTCGTGAGGAAAAACACAGCAGACCTCGATTTTTGCTACAGCAACCCCGTTTTCTGAGTACGGACGCGTAATGGTATGATTTACTGTTACTTTTCTGCTGTTTTGCTTCATGTTGATTTTGCTTATGCCTGTCTCATAGCAAATGTCCTTGCATGCCCCTCTATAGCTATATTCTATTGGATTTCATGCAAGCTTTCTCTGTTAGCCTTTGCTAGCTTTTGCACATTCTGTATTATATAAAATTTCTCTGCATATGTGCTGTTCTGCGGATTTCCTTTCTCTTTCAGTAGTTTTTTTTTGCATGTGTGTTTCCTATACTGCCACAGATTTTTCCTTGCAGTTCATTTTTCTGTATTGTAATAGGATGACAGATTTCTTTTCTGTTGTGCATGGCAGATTTGCCTTAGATTTCTGTATTGTATTTGCTACTGGCCTTTGCAATTCTATGCTGCTTTGTCTCTTATGAACACGATTTTCATATGCCTTCACGTTTGATTTTTGCATGCCATATGCTGCTGAAGTTTCTGCATCTCTTACTGCTATGGATGATGCTTGCAGAGTTATCCAACCATGGAGACCCCGAAGTTCTGCTCGAATGCTCTGCACGGCTGGATTGACGCATTGACGCGTACTGATCGAGAACAACTGAAGACTTGGGTCATATCATCCTCCCTCCTCAGTATTGCCAAAGTAGAGGTCAATTGGCATTTGCTATGTGCCATGGCCCATTTCTGGAAGCCAGCTTCGCACGTGTTCCGCTTCGGGCAAGTGGAAATGACCATCACCTTGGAGGAGGTCAGGCGCGTTTGCGGCTTGTCGCCATTCTTGTCTCCCTTTGTGTTTTTCTGCCATGAAAGCTATGTCCACGTCGTGAGCCACCTCACGGGTGTCTTCAAGGAAGAATGTGAGAAAAACATTGTCTGCCGGGATGGTCCTACTCCCATGATACGTTTGGATTACTTCGATAGCATCATTGGTGCCCGCTCCTCGAACCCTCTGTGGCTTTTCTGCTTTGTGCTGCGCTTCTTTGGGGAACTAATTTTCAGTCACGGTCGGACAATAGTGGCCATTGAGGTGGCCGAGATAGCCTGGCCTGTAACGGCTCGCGAAATCGATCTGGCTCCGATTCTGCTTGCTGAGACTTTTGTAGGTTTGGACCGGGCGTCGAGGCGCTCTCGCCACTTCTATGGATGTGGTGCCCTGGTGCAGGTAAGCAGATCATCTGACCATCAATAATATTCTGTTGTGCTTTAATTAACCATAACTCTTTTTTTGCCAGGTCTGGTTTGCTGCTCACATGGCGGTAAAGATTCGGCGTCCCCGGCCTTGCGTCTTTGAGGCCTACAACCGCACCCATCACTCAAGGTCACTTCCAGGGGTGCTTGAATTGTGTGAAAAACTACGGAATCTCGATGCGGATTCTGTGACGTGGCGCATCATATCTTCTGCATCACAGAACTTCACTGCCTTCTTCAACACCACGAACATGCGACTCATGGTCCTCCCTGGATTTTCTAGAGGTGTGGAGTACCATCCCGTCCGGGTTCTTCGCCAGTTCGGCTTCTGCCAGGACTCCATAAAGCAAAGCCCCTGTCCGGATAGGCTGAAAAAGCATGTAGCGGGCTCTAATGCTTCCACTGCTGGGTTGGCCCAACTGATGAGCGATGGCATCAGGTCCTCTCTTTTTGCTTTCGTTAAAGGCTCGGGCTGCACAGCTAGGTATGAGGCGGAGATCAGGGGGTCGTGGCCCTCGAGCAAGGATCCGCTTGGTGGCAGCGATGGCAAGGAGGCTAGCAGCTCAAAGAGGCCTCGAATTGATTAGATGCTTGTACTCCTGATAGGACCTAATAACATTGATTTTGCTTTGCATTGTTTACTGATTCTTACCAGTTCACCCTTGTTAACCAGGATCAATATGTTTCTGATTTCAAACTTCTTCATTTAAAAGAACTGACTATTATGCCCCCGGCTGAATGCCTGCTTGCTCAGACCACGACCCCTAAGGCAGTTGACATGCCCCTGGTCGTAACATGAGCTAAAATGTCTTGCAAAGTGAATGCAATCTATGCTAAATGCTTATATGACTCATAAGGTAGCCGACATGCCCCTAGTCAAAATGCGAAAATGCCTTGAAATTATGCTTAAAAATGTGCCCTAGCTAAATGCTGACACGACTCATAAGGCAGCTGACATGCCCGTGGTCGAAATGCGAAAAAGTAATGCTTTTCAAAATAAATAATGTTGTGCAAATGCAAAGAAATGGCTAATTGATACATTGGTGCCCTCAGCGCCAAGGAAGCCTGTTTTGCCTGCGATAGGAGGTGACAGTGCCCTCGACTCATGTGACACTAACCTAAGCACTTAGGTTATTGGTGGCACTCCTTCAGATTTACAGGCTTCATGCCAAATGCTTAGGGTCCTATACCTACTTTTTTGAGGATTCATTTTTCTTTTCTCCCTCATAAGCATGCCAACAGACCCTACTCCTGCTTGAAGGTAATAAACACTTATGTTGAGGAGGGTGGCTGCTACTTCTGTTGTGCTGAAGGGGTGGCTAGTCCATTTGATCATTTGGGCTTAACAAGTGCGTGCTTCTACTCCTCTCCAAGCTAAAAGGTAGGAGTAAGGTTGCTTACATGCCTCTCTCTGTGGAGCTCAGCTTCTGTCTGCTACTTCTGTCTCCTTATTTATTTATTTTTGCTCCTAGGTCTTGTGTATACTTTTTTCGCTCACTCTCTTTCTAGCCCTAACATTTTAACTTCCTCACGAGATACAGGTCCCATGGGAATTTGTGCATTTAGCCCATTCCTCTGAAATCTCTCCCTCACTTCCTAAGCTCTTAGGGTAGTGGTACATGAGAAGGACTTGACACCTCTTGCAGGCAGGCTCCCAATTTCCTCATTGGGCAATGATAATGCTATGCAAAAAGAAAAGACAAGAATGCAAAGAATTATTTATGCTGTGCAATGGTGCATGACTCACGATGCAAGGCATTGGGATCAGCTGAGAGTCATTGATAGTACTTCTTTAAATAGGAGGCACTGACGGGCTTTGATTGCTCCGTATGGTCCATGCCCTTTAGAATGATTGCTCCCCCTGACAGGGCTTCTTTTCAAATGCCGGGTCGGTGATGTCTACTGAGAAAACTTCCTCTGATTCTGCATCCTGATGGCGTTTGAGGACTGTCACAGTGACCTTTGTATTTTTGTGCTGACATTGCAATGCTGCTCGCGCTTCTCCGTCTGGATGATCTGAGAAGCTAAGTGTTTCTGCCTCTGATGTTGATGCCTTTTTATTCCGATTTCTACTAATTGTACAAAATCTTGTCCGTTGGCGGCTGCTCTGCTGCTGCTCGGTGGGGCTACCATCTGTCCCACTCATGCTTGCTTCATTCTGATCCTCACCCCCAAGGTGAGGCCTATGCTGCCAATACCAACTAGACCCACCTCCCGGCTGATAGGAGATTAACTCCACTGGTCTAGTATCCCTCTCATCTGTTTCTTGCAGGACTATGATCGAAGCCTGGTCCTGGGGAGGTACTGGTAAATCTGCTGGTGTTGCGATGGCAACTTCTTTGCCCTTCCTTCTACGGTTATGCTCTGCCATATCTTCTTCAAACAGGTCTAGCAGCTCCTGAAATAACAAGTTCAGATCCCCGATATCATCATCTGAATCTGTCTCTTGGACCGGAACCTGAGCTGCTGACTGCTCTGCCTGCTCTCTGCTCTGCTGCTCTGGCTAGCTGTAATCTGGACACAAATCCTCCGGGCAAACCCAGGCTAATGATCCTGATACTGCGCTGGAACTGCGGTTTGGGTCCATAATGCCTGCGCTGATAAAGTTGGATAAATCTCATGGAATAACAATTCTAGAAGACTTACCCCGACGCTGCGATCGCTTCTGATTGCCTCGATCGTATCCCAAACCGTCTTTCTCTATCCACTCTTCGACTTCGATCGGCTCGGCGATTCCCTCACCGTAAAGCCCAAGAGGCTATCCTTTCACATATCCCCATTTGCGACACAGGTTGTCGATCATCAAGTGGGGGTTGCCAGAGGTGACTAAATGGTCGGGAAGCTCTGACGGAGGAATAAAATTAACCAGTTCGAACTGATTAACCCGGAAAAGAATATCAGTAGGCTTAGGATCAAAATGAACAGTTTGTGGGGTCAGAGCTGAGACAGACTCAACCTTCTCCATGTCTTCTGCTAGGACAACAACGACATTGTCATCCCAACAGAATTTAATCATGCGATGGAGGGTTGAAGGAATAATTTGATGCTTGTGAAGCCAAGGGCGTCCAAGCAAG